>CEMJ01392937.1:226562-249498 GCA_900068955.1 Clitocybe nebularis | reverse complement strand
TCATCGTCATCGTCATCGTCATCGTCATCACCGCCCACGAGAATATATCGCCCGTTCTCGAGACGGACATCAAGGGATATACTCGGTCGTGTCCCAGGTTTCCACAATGGTGTCAGACCCAACCAGGCCCCAAATTTGGTAAACCATTTTCTCCGCCCAACCTTTTCGCCCTGGGGAGCGTCATTAAGGAGGCCTTCCCACCTATATTCAGGCCGAGTCCGAATCCAAGAATCGTTGTGATCAGTACCCCCCCCAGTACCTAAGGTTGACGGTTGTCCTCTTGTTTCTAGATCCACCTCTTCCATGTTTAATTCTGTCTCGCCGTCCCCGATGTGAAACATAATAGCCTAAAAGTCGTTTGAGTGGTAGTTTAGACGATAAAAAATGAAAAAAAGGCTTACTCGACTCGACCCCCGGAACACTGTGTCGTGGACACGCAGGTAGAGTTTATTCAGGAAACCTGTAGTGAAGAAACCACTCGTAGAACCCTTGGAGAAGAGCCCCCTCTGAATAAGAAAACCCTCTAGGGTGGCGCGGGATACTGGGGTGTATGCAATTGAAGTAGGGTAATAGGGATCAAAATCTGGTGCGTGACAATGAACCATCAATGTGTCGTGGTTCCTCCTCCACAAGTCGTCCTAAAGATACATCGTTTGCGATCTGCAGCAGGAAAAGCAACAATCCACGCACCCAAAAGATATACCACCAAGTTGCTGTTTCAGACCTAGAGACAACTGACAGTCTCTCAAAGGCCATCTTGAGGGCAGTCCCACTGTCATCCATGAGCTGCCGGACCCGTGTATCGTGCTCTAATTTCAGAGAGCTTTTCGTGATGTTGGCGGGATCCCGAGGTTGATCATAGATAGAAGACAAAAATTGATAGCTTAGGACTCTGGTTTTCCAACTACACTCTCTTCGGTAATGGTGCCGGTAGTCGGTAATTGCTGCCTCAATACATCGCAGTCTTTCCGGAATAAGGTGTTGGTTGAGTTTTAGGAATTGTGCCAGTGGAGCTGTAAGGTCGTAGTCATCGTTCAATCCTATAGCATCGCCAGGTAAGGTTATGCTATGCGGATAACGGAGCTCTATGTTGAACCCGCTGCCAAGCTGCAGGCCATTCCACGACAGGTGCCCCCGACGGCCTATGCGAAGGACACAAGAGCGATAACGCACAGAGGTCTTCGCCTTGTAACGATTCCTGAAACACCAACCTGGATAGGCACCTATTGGCTATTGCGATACTCAATGGTTTCCGCCACTTGATGAGAATAATGTCTTACCGATATATGGTCATACGGCCATAAAACAGTCTGATCTTCAAGCGCACGGAGCGACAGTCGTACTTGGCGTCTTCTTCGAATATCATTGCTGGAATTTTGGTATATGTATTCCTCGAATTCCGACACTTCCTTAAGGACAGCAAGAGGGCCGTCATCATACCGTATAACCTTTCGTTTGATTAGTGGATTTACTACTGGGGAAGAAAACCGATTCACAAGGGTTGGAGGGAATGGAATCCACCATGCGTTCCCAAAAAAGTTTGTGCACCCTGGAATTGAAGGCAAGACTGGATTCTTCCAATAACAGTCAGGACCAACAAAATTCCTCTGTATCTTGTTTTCTAGATACTTGTATCGGGCATGGTCGGGGCCTGATATCAACGCGACAGCCTTGCTATAAGCCAAAGCTCCAATCTCCCTCAGAATCTAATGATACCAGTTATTAAAACCGATCAAGATGAATACCATAACTAACCTTCAGGTTTTCGACGTGCCTTTCACCAGGCGTTCCGAGAAAATTCAACAAGTAAGGTGGGAATTCGGAGTCTCTAGCCTGTGCAAATACCATCGCTTGTTCTTTGGGGATAGCACATCCGGGGTGGGTGAGCAATAAAGTTGTGATAGATTCTTGCCATATGCGCCGCCTTGTATGTAGGGAAGAGGGAGATGTGTCTAGACTAGAATAAACGGCCAGTTAGGTGTTGTCACGAAAGGAATGAAATGCACTCCCACCGAGGTGAAAATATGTCAATGCCTGTTAAGTTCATGACAGGTGAGTACCGAAACACCAGGCTATTGGGTGTAGCTCACTGAAGTCGACTCGTCGAGTTAGACCTAACAAGGGGACAGGTGAGTGTCGGGAATACGAAAAAAATTGAAGCCTAACGTTTCACCAGACGTTGCATAACGCTCAAATTGATAATAGTAAAATCTGGGAATGCAAGTAAGACCGAGATGGAACAATGCATGGCTCAACATACAAAAGCTTAGACTGTAAGTTACGATATAGATACTAAGAAAGATTAGCACGATATAAGATATATTATAATAACACTCTTACGAGTAAAGGACGAATGTGTTCAATATCTTCTCCCCAGGTACTTCAAGAGCGATTAGAAGTGCAACAATTGCTGTCGTGATGTAGTTGAGTCTTGACGTCCATTCACTAGCATTATTAACGGGATCAAGAAAAGGGGCGAATATACACTGTGCTAGGAAAAATCCCAAGGTTGTAATCAACAAAAGTATCTGTCGAACAATGAGGAGGCGTGAACGGGACAGGGAGCGGAAGAGGCAATTGTCCGGATCAACAACCGCTATAATCACAAGAGTGCTGAGTTTCGCGCAAAGGTAGGTAGACTGATAGGTGCCCCAGCCACGACGAAACCCTGGATACAGTAAGCGTTTTTTCCTGCATAGAACACTATAGATTGGAAAGGTGACGGACCACTGTACATAAATGCGAATGGATTTCTGTCGCGAGAGAGAAGACGGTGGTATTCACCATCCATGTCAACACTGCCTCGAGATCTACCAAGTTCAGTAAATTTATCCACCTTCGGGACAGACAGTTTAATGACACGATGTAATGCAATCGGGAACCAGATGGTAAGCTTAGCAGATTATTAGGATTATCCCAGTATACTTGGCAAATTGTACTTACAAATACGAATACCACCGCAGAGAGCCCAATAACAACGGGGGCGTAGTTGACTTGATTCTGTTTCATTGTAGTCGTCCAACAAAAGTCTAGAGGATTACGAAATTCATTTGGGGTGTCTGAACGGGCGACCACCAACGCCCCCTTCGTATATGGATTGGGAACAACCCAAAGGTCTTGAGACCAAACAAGCACATGAACCGCCATTGTGCTAAGCGGAAGGTATATGACAGTTAGTAAGAAGGTAACAACGACGATACCCCATTGTTTTCCTCTCGATTGTGTTTGCTGCAAGCCCTCCATAACATTGTAGCGGTTACAGTGGAAGGTCGAACGGTAGAAATAGTAAAGGAGAACTGCTGCAATGGCCATAAATATGACGAGAAAAATGAGTGACTGGGCTGCTGTGGAGGCAAAATTAAGGGCTAATATGTTCGGTCTAATGGTTTTATATTAGGATCAATTCTAGACTGGAAGAAGGCACCCAACATCGTTCCAAGGAACAATTTTCGCCACTTGTCTTCAAGTTCCTGTCCTGAAACAGGCACTATAATGCAGAATGGTAAAATATGAAGGTATAAAATAATGGGCCGGCATACCTATAGTACTCAGGATCAATGCAAAAATTTGAACAGTGTTAAAGAGGCCCTGTAGACTATAGAATGAAGCAAGTGCACTAGAACCCTAGGTGGATTTCAATTGACGGAAGTCGACACCTAATTCAAACTGACCATGAACCCAAGAATTATGTTGACTGCAGATCCGAGGATGGTTCTCCGGTTCCGCCATGCGGGAGATTGGGTATTGTTGGACTCCAGATCGTCGAGCGACATCTGTAACTTTGCTAGTTCACCCATGGGAGGGAATATTTCTACATCCTCCCTGCCAGTAGAGAAATCTGGAGCAGGAAGGCCCGCAAGGTATTTATCTAGTTTTGGGAGATACAAGGGTGCCGCATCTCGAGAAAACACAGCTATCGCGGCCACAGGCATGTGTCGTTGGGGATGGATAGAGTTTATTATAGTCTGAGGTGTCTGTGACTTCTTTCGAAGTAGGGGGCGGTTATCCTCGCCCAACGAAACACGATTCTTCGCACTTGAGGACGGCGATATATGCAGACTGCGCTGAAGATCTTCAGAGCGAGAGTGGTATGTGTTGGTTGGTATGTCTGTTATATCAAGGGTGGGATCAGTTGAATTAATCTGAGATTGAGGTGGCAGGTGAGTTGTTTGGGGTGTGGCTGGAGCATTTGGTCGCGAAACATGTTCAATGAATCTCGCAGGGGATGATTGCAAGTGTACAAAGTGGGAACGAGCAACATGTTGGGAGACTTGCGACTGTGGGGCCTGTCCCTCCGAAAGGTTGAGTAGAGGGGGGTCATAAAGGTTAAGTGGATCTTTGATGACCATGTTTCGCTGGTTGTAAGTGGACGTTACGACTCAGGATGGGATGTAGTCGTGTCGGACCTTCGAGAGGGTTCCCAGCTACTAAGAATGTCCAGCAGACCGTAGCATCAAAATGAAGCCAGGAGACAGTGCTATATACGTGATGAACGTTAATTGAGAGATAGCCCAGCAGGCATAGTTGGAGATGTCGCCCTCAGGTTAGACCCTAACGGCACCCCAATAAGGTTATAGATGATGACCGTGGGAAGTGAGATCAGGGTTGACATGACAGAGCTACAGTAAAATTGAAATGGACTCTGTATGGATAGCTTTTACCCCCTTCATGACACTGTAAATAATATACCCACAATATACCCAGGGCAGGTTCTAAATATTGTCGTCGGGATTAATCACAACGACATCCGGTCAACATCGATACATGGCTAGCACTCTTGAGGCCGAGCGCTGGGATGGGGTGGAGAACAACGACACAGACATCTATAGAGGATCATCTCGCACTCCCATTTTCAACCGCCCGGCCAGCCCTGATGACAACACATCGTCTTCATCTTTTCGAGGGAGAGGGAGACTCGGCGCCATTGCAGCGGTAGTGGAGATTGCTATCACTCGTTGGGCGCGGGGAAACGTCTCTTCTGCTTCTTCATCCTCGTCCTCGTTGTCTTCTTGCGCCTCAACTACCACACTTTCCCGATCACAATGTACCCGACATCGAAGGCGCACGTCAATAACTAGGACTATTCTGACGGTACAATCTGAGCGGGATATATCAGCTCGTATCAATCGTATTAAAGCCAGGGAGGAATCAAGGCAAACGCCTCGAGAATTTGCCCTTTATTTGCCTGAATATGGGATAAAGAATGGGGCGACAGCAGAGCGGGTTATAAGGACCATGTCTTTGTCACTTGTGCTGCCGCACTTAGATGCTGCCTTGAAAAGAACAACTAAAATTCATCGTACACACCCCGGCAATGGATACAACCACACGTCGGAAGGAATTTATCATCGTATGCCCCCTGGACAAAAAGTCACCTCCGTTCGAAACACTTTGCCCTCTGTCATACCGCATAGAGGGAAGAAAGGCAAACTTAGAGAGCGCTCATCACAGCTTGCCACCAATGGAGACTTGTCATCCTCTGCAGCAAAGAAGGCTTGGTTTTTAGACGTAGCTTCTCCAACTTGGGAGGATATGAGTGTTATTGGAAAAGTAAGCAAGTCCCGTCTCCATGGTACATATAGTTATAGCTTACATACTATGAATATATTTAAGTTACTCCACCTTCATCCTTTGACACTGGAAGATATATTGCAACAGGACCCCCGCGAAAAGTTGGAGTGTTTTCCGAGGCTTGGCTATTATTTCGTCTCTTTTCGTGCTATTGAAAGCCAGAATACTAGGGATAGGCGGAGGGCGAAGGAGCATAATGATAACCTCGAACATTTAGACCAGGATGAGGGGATTGGAGAGGCGAATGTTTACCTCGTTGTTTTTCATGAAGGCATATGCTCAGTCAGTGGTTTATACACTCCAAGGTTCTATGCTTATATCATTGATCGTGATAGTTCCATTTTACCGATATTTCAGGTAAGCATGCGACTAGTGCCAGGTACGGAAGCTTGATGTTATTGCAGAACACACTGATCGTGTAAGGAACCGTATGGAGCTCCTTGAAGAAGTGGTCGGTGTGTCATCTGGTGCGTGCACTTTGGTTAGTTGGTTTAGACCGACTATTTTCTTACTATTTAGATAGACTGGATCGCCCATGGTATCCTAGATTCCATTGTGGATTCATTCTTTCCCTTTCTGGAAGAGATTGAGAAAGAGGTGGTAGCAATCGACGACCTTGTTTTCACTGGCACCCCTACGCAAGTCCTTTTAGGCCAGGACACGGCCCATAGCACGTCACCAGGAAAGCAAAGTGAGAATTCGTCCCTCGTGCTAACGGAAAAGTGGATACCAGTGCCAAAGCCAGTGCCATTGGAATTGAATGAAAAACATGAAGCTAAGCCTTTCGAACTTCAGACGACTCAGGGTTCACCTCGGCCCTTCACTTCACTCCTTACCCAGTTATTTCGTCGTACTTTTTTCGGAAGCTGGGAATTAAGCGCTTTGGCGTCCGACCACCGATCATCTACCACCCACACGACTCTATGGCGTATGGCCAGAACGCGGCGACTGGTGACGTCACTAGCCCGTCTGCTGGCGGCCAAGTTGGAAGTAGTTGCACAGATTAGGAAGAGGCTTCTGACTTCTGGAGAGTCTGGGATGGGCAGCGGGACGGGCAAACACGGAGACGATGAGGTTGCTATTTACTTGGGAGACGTACAAGGTAATTTCATCCTTCTTTCGTGAATTCCAAAATAGTTAACCTGTTTAGATCACATCTTGACACTTCAACACTCGCTTGCTCACTACGAACGCATGCTCAGCCAATCACACCCTACCTACCTGTCACAGTTGCGGACGGCGGTAGCTCTTACGAAGAGCGGAACTGATAAAGCTATAATTTATTTGACTGTTGTTAGTGTCGCAGTGCTATGCGTTCAAACCCTTATTGGTATGTGGCACGTTTTATTTGTTTGCAATGAGGCACTCAGTACGTTCCTAACATTAGGCACTTTTTCTCTCAACATTAACGTCCCATCAAACAATCATGTAAATGGTCCTTATAACGTTTTTGGAATCGTTATTGCCCTCGCCAGCTTGATTTTATGTGGCTACCTATCTGTAGTTAGGTATTGGTGGATACAAGCCAAGCGACGACGACGAGCGGTGTTTTGAGGGGAATGGGCATATGTTCCCACTTTCTTTCTGGAGCCTAGTCATATACCCACATCATAGATCAATAGATTACTATCAACTAATATCTCACTATAGGACAGTTTTACGCGATACTTATTCCGCGGAAGGATCGTTTACAGTGTGACCACCAAGAGACAAGACGCGATCCGCATCTTCCAGTGCTTCTTTCACTGATTCTCGTGAGCGGAAGTACAGAAACAAAGAATAGAGATGTTACCTTTGGCCTGGAGCACCAGTTGCTTGTTTTCAAGATCTTGGAACGTTGAACGTAGTGCTTCACGTTGACGGAAGATCATTTCATCAACACGTTTGAGATGCTCCGTTTCAGAGCGCAGGTGTTCGAGGTTTTGTTCAACTTGCTGATGAATTGATTCAAGCCCAGTCATTTGTTCCAGATAAATATCCCGAATTTCCTCCCATTTACGATCTGGGAGGGTGCCGTCAATCAGTCGGCCGTGTTATGAGAATCTAGAACACGAACCAGAAGCTTCTGCCTCTCTAGCAATAGAGGCATGTTTTGACACTTGTTCCGCTAACTCTTGGTTGTCGGCCCAAGATACTGTTTTAACAAAATCTCCAATGCTGGACCGTTTGATACAACTTCTCCGTCTATGGAGCTCGCCCGTCTGGGTCAAAATTTCCTGTCCCGGGGGGGTTGGAGGCACATCATCATCATTTGTGGACCCGTTGGCATCTTTGTCAGGGGCATCAGATGGGAGTGAGATGAGCTTCTGTGGATCGTCCGATAAGTCGAACCCTGTTGAAAGGTCGCGCACGCGTAGCAGGTGAGGTAAAGGCGGAGGGGATGGCAGGAAACGTGAGGGTGGCTGAGCCGGCAAGGCTGCTACAGGCTGCACTCGTGTTGATAGGGTTGAAGATTTCTTTCCCCGAAGCGGGGCATCTGCTAAAATTTGGCCCTCGTGGTAGATAGGAAGACGTTTGTGGGGCTTCAGAAGTTGAGAGGCTTGATTCGAAGCTGGCAGGTGTGGATCATGCAATCTGGTGAGCATCGATTCCTTCCCAGCTGCACGCTCTGAGCATCGGGGACAACAATCCGTATTTCCCCCTCCATCGCGAATAAGTGGTCGTTTTAGCGAAGCGTTGGTGCGAGCTTGTTGCTGTTGGAACCACTTTTCCATCTCCTTGACGCGGAAATCCGAGGGCGCTATGAATGTTTGAAAAGCAAAAGCTTCAGGGGTTTTTTTCGAAGGGGAAGACTTTGCCAATTTCTGGCACTTGCGAATCATCCTATCTTTAAGATGTCGGATTTCCAAGATACGCTCCCAAGAGAGAGTCGATTTCTTTCCAAGTTCGAAGGCTTCAAACTTGAGTAGTTGCTCATACATTGATGCAGTGCCTGGGGGTAATAAAACCTTGAGGAACGGCATCAGCGTCCATTTCACATTCGCACATAGAAGCACCACCTTCAGCTGGTTAAGGGTATCCGTTGTTTGAATATACCTCCATCCTTTTGCTGTTCTTGGATCGTATGGCTCTAGCTGACCTCTAACTGGACTGGGGCGAAGATAGTCAAGAGGCGGTGCTGAAGAAGTCGATTGTCGCAACATAGTTGAAAGTAGACACTAGCAGAACAATGCAGGCACGATGTTTTGGTAATGTCAGGGTTGCTCTCTGTTATGGCGAGTGTGTTTTAGCAAACGTGAAACTGTATGATAATATCTCGTTGCAACTATGAGTCGTGGACAGTATACTATGCTAGTCCAGATGGTATAATGATAAAACTAGCTTGTCTTGGAGGGATGTAAACAAGTCTGTGTCTACTTAGCATACCATATTGTTATGCTCGTGGGAAGAGCGGCATTAACATTACCGGGAATCACACAGAATCACACTCGACCAAACAAATTCATCCAGTTCTTTCCTAACGTCCGCTTTTTGAGTTTCAATCATTCATATGTCCGCTCTTGCTCGATATGAATCATTTCTCATCAACAATGTCTCTACCATATCGTCGCTAGAGTCTTCATTGAGGTCCATAACATGGTTTCTTCCAGGCAGGTTCAAAGACGCCGAGCTGGCGTCCGAAGCTCGTGAGTTTGAGTTGCCATCCGTCAACCCTCGATTTTATTTCTTAACGCACTTTTTGCTAGTATCCGCACTACTCAATGTGATGAGCATGTACCATGACACACTCCTTGCTAGATTTATAAAAAGTAACCCAAACTACCGTCCAATCTTACCACCCTCGCTGCATAGTCGCTTCACGAGGACTTGGTCAGAACGTAATATCCATTACAAATGGGCTGCTCGAGCTCTCGAACTTATCAAATTCATTGAACTTGTGGTTGAAATGGGTTTACGGAGGAAAGTTTCTTCTAAATCCAGGTGGAGGAGTATCATCCTATTAGAAGTTTTGAAGTAAATCATGATGTTTAATTCACTTGGCTATATACTCACCATTTTTAGAGCCACCCTCCGCTTTCTTCTATTGCATATCACTCATAGGCCTTTGTTATCCCCCCCGATACCTGAGCGAGACTTCGATCCAACGACCCTTCCCTCTTCAAGTAACGCTTCTTCACCAACTCTTGCGCCATCCTCTCCCTCCCCATCTCTGCCCGTAACTCCAGAACATCTCAGGAATAACCATACACCCCTACCGTCACATCCCCTTCTCTCCGCTTCATCTCCTACGCGTGTCGAGACGGATGTAGATGAGTACTTATTACCGAAAGCTCTGTCCACATCCTCCATGAAGCCATCACATTCACTTGTCGGGCCATTATCCTCACCTCAAGACTGGCTTTCCGAAATCCTATATATACTACGGCCCCTGGTATACGGTTTGTATCTTATTTCAACCACCCAACCTTAAGCCCTTGATTAAGCATGATCCCGATCTAGTATCGTTACTCGTTTCCAATCCACGATCAAATAATTCCTTGCTCACATCTATCGTGATGGACCTTGTTTCGCGTAACTTGCGCAGATCTCCTCCGCCATCAGCAGTCCTTGAGAGATCAGAGTACGCAAAGAGAGACAGAGATATCCTCTGGTATCTCCTACGTGGATCTATCTGGAAAACATACACTCGGTTAGTGAAATGATCCTTTTACCAACGAAATCACTGACACGGTATCTCTAGTCCTAAGTTGGAAACACTCGCTACTCGAACAATACACATACCAGTGCTTGGATTGCTTGGTGCCTTTGTGCACGATTGGATTCCATTGATTGATGAGTATTATTATTGTGTGTATCATCTTCGCTATTCTTTATCGTCTTCTCCTCACCCTTCACCTCAGACACCGCTCTGTAGCGATCCGAATACTTCCTTGCGATCGAATCATCGCCGTGCATGTATGACCCCGCAGTTTTGTTCTTTTTTTTTTGTTATGTGTCGTATAATGTAATGCAATCACCTAACCGGTGGCCTGTCTACCTGATAATCATGTATTGCTCAGCACGCCCCCCCCCCCCTGAATATTCCGGCACATCATTGACATCACAGCAAAACCAAATCTGGTGCACCCACGTCATATGATTTATTGCCTGTATTTAGTGGGATCTGCTTCTTCCAATCCAGCCTTCTACCAGTCTACTGCATTTGTTGTTTCAGCCATGTCAAACCCCTTGCCGCTTTGCCTTCCGGATCTACGCCGCATTGTCACCACTCACAATGAACAGGGACTAGCCGTTGTCCAGATCGACTCTGAGTTGACTGCAGAGGTAATTTACTAGGGGAAAATGACATTGATCTTGCCCTAACGTTGCTTTAACTAAATGTAAAGGACATGGAAGCTGTGAAGGGTGCGAAGTCTGCTGCAATTTGGGTCACTACGGATTCAGTACCGACTAATGACAACAACAATGCGTATGTCCAAAGGTATCTTTCTACAGTTGGTCTCAAAGCGGTCTGTATTATAGTGAAGATGGAGCAAAACGGGTTATAGTTGACTCGTCGAACTTTGGTCTTGTCCATCCAAATGGAACGAACTTTAGGTCCACTGACCTTGCCCCTGGGGCCATCACACCTATGGTGAGTGCGACTTGAGTGGCTGTGATGATTCATACTGAAGTAGTATTCAGCACCGCACGACATCCATAGACTATAACATTCTAGGTGGGTGATTCCTCAAACAAGCTGCCCCCGCACTTGGCGTGACCGTACGTAGTGCAGGGAGAGCTTATCTTGATAACCGAGGACGGTATGGAGAAACACCTAAAGAATCCAGGTGATACCGTAATCCAAAAGGGCACACTTCACGCATGGAGAAATCCTTCGAAGGAGTGGACCCGGTGGATGACAGTTCTGATTGCGGCCAAGCCTGCCATTGTGAACGGGAAAATTAGGGAACCGGACTTCCAAGTCTGAAGTAGGCTGGTATATTGGAGTTCGGCGGCCTTCCGGACCGCGTCACGTCTACAAAAATACCGCGTCTCCGAACAGTTGATATCTCATTATGTACTTATCTACTACTTATTGGAGATTGACGAACAGCCCACCATCCACTAGCAGAGATGCTCCAGTGACGTATTTTGCTAGGTCGCTCGCGAGAAAGATAACCGGACCGGATACATCATCTGGTGCTGTATTGGTAATGGTCAGATCCCACTCACAAGATAACAATAGCAAATCACCTCCCAGTCTGCCAAGAACCGTACGGTTAACCGTGTACTCGCGCTTCTTTGCATCTGCAAGATCTTCTCTGTTTATATCTGTCGCGATGGTTCCTGGGAGTACAGCATTGGCACGAATGTTATACTTCCCAAGCGCGACCGCGCAACTTTGCATGAGTGAAAGAACCCCAGCTTTTGTGGGAGTGTAATGGCTAGAGACGTAATGTTATCATATGGAGACGTGCTTATCGATATTAATCTGGGGCGTACCACTGAAATTCACCCCCAACAAGAGCGGAAATCGAAGAGATCCCTATGATTGAACCTCCTTGTGGAGATTGGTTTCTCATCTGATTAGCGACGGCTGGATTGCTCTGTCAGCCTATAAGCAACCCTAATCAAGGGGTTCAAGTTGCCTTGTACGATGAAAAAAGATCCGTCGAGATTGACCTGGCGCGTTCGCTCCCAGGTTGCATGTGGCATCGTTAAGAACTCTGCGAAGGGACAGATGCCAGCATTCGAAACGAGAACGTCGATTCGCCCGAAAGCCTTGGTCCCTACATCAACAATCTGATATGAGGGAGATGAGTGATAGATAACCCCCAACATGAATTACTTCTGTACCTCGGTAGAGGTTATAGGATTGGCTATGTCACCGGCGACAACTACAACCTGAGCATGGACACCCTCGATTTCATGTCGGAGCGACTGGATTTCTTTCTCCGTTTCCTCGTCTCCGAAATAGTGCAATATAAACGCAGAGGCGCCGTGTTTTGCAAAATCCAACGCACTGTTGGCATATCATTAATTTTCTGTTTATATCCAAGCAGAAGGACAAAACAAGACATATCATTGCTCACCATGCACGTCCAATGCCCCTAGAAGCACCAGTAATGCATACTACTTTATTTGAAACTAATCCCATGGGAACCCCTGCAGTAGAACAGATGAAGAGGGAGTGTACGTACGTAGAATCCCATATGAGTAGAATCAAGCTCGGAATACCGACGGCTACCTCGGACCGGTTGTCCCAGGACAGATGTTACTTCTCCCTCATGACCTTCGTTTTGTTGTGAGACAGTCAAGGAGTTTCGGACAAGGATATCCGAAATAGAAAAAATGGCGATTTAAGATGCGGGCGATCGAGGGGGAAATGGGTGGAGTCCTGCTCTTTCCCACTACCTACGAATTTCGAACAAGTGTCTGCTATGCCGTCAGCCAAAATGTTGGTATATTACCTACCTTGATGGATGGGATATTTTTTCTGAATTCAGATCCAAATCACATCCAGTTACTATGACTCCGATGCCGACCTGGGGTTGCTAAAAGACAAGCAAATTGTTTTCCTAGGGTAATTCGCAATATACTTTGGCGGACGTACCTCCTCACAAATAACACTTGAAAATATAGATTCGGAAATCAGGGTGCCGCACAAGCCCAGAATTTGCGAGACAGTGGCATACCAAATGAGAGGATTTTGATTGCGAATCGCGACGACTCGTACGCTGCGGATGCAAAGTCGAAGGGTTTCATTGTTGAGAACGACTTTGGCAAAGCTGCTGCTTTGGCAGATGGTGTGTTCTCACTAGTTGTTTAGACTCTACTAGACTAAGTGTGGGTTATCAGTCCTTTTTTTGCTAGTTCCGGATCAAGTTCAGCCACGAATATTCAACGGACAATTCGCACCTTTGTTGAAAGACACAGCCACCATTGTTATTGCCAGTGGTTACAATGTATATTTCAAGTTGCTTAAGTTTAGCCCAAAGCAGAATGTCGTCATGGTCGCACCAAGGTATCCATCCATATCTATGGACGGACATTATTTCAGAGGATAATTTCACACATAGGATGATTGGATCATCAGTGCGTTCTTTGTATGAGAAAGGGAAAGGCTTCCCCTGCTTTGTTTCGGTCGAGCAAGATGGTACAGACACTGGGCTGCCCATCGCCCTAGCTCTGTCTCGCGCCATAGGAGCTACCAAAGCGGGCGCAATTGCTTCATCTGCTCGCGAAGAAACTGCTATGGACCTTTTTGCAGGTAGTTCCATTATTGTACCGTCTCTAAACGTTACCAAGAGCATCTCCAGAGCAAGCATTATGGCCCAATATAATCATGCTCTTTAGGTGCGTTCCATCCTATCACGACATCCAGGGTCTCCATTGAACCTATTCGTCATAGAGAGGCATTCAGCGTCCTCAAAGAAGCTGGCTGTTCAGATGAAGCCCTTTGTTACGAATTGTAAGAAAGACGATTAGTTAGGAGGAAAAAGGATGCCTACTAAATGATCGACAGGTGGATGTCCAAGGAACCAGCAGAAATATTCGAACGGGCGGCCGAAGATGGATTTATCCGACAGGCGAGTTGGGTGAAAGTGGTGTTGAATATCCCAACTGACCTTATAGAGTACAGCTAAAACATCACTCAACGGTGTCGCAGTTTGGGCAGTTAAATGGAGCTTTGGCACTCGATGGTCTATCCGCGAAAGCACATTTCAAGGATATCTTGTATAACCAGGTACGTCGAGATAGTTTTTGTTTAATTGAAATGATTCTGACGAAAGTTGGATAGGTTTTGAATGGCAAGTTCTGCAAGGAGTTCGCAAAGATTGAGGACGACTTGGAGAAGGAGGGAGCCGCCAACCCGCTGAACGAGCTATACCGTAAATCGGAAGAGACTGAGCTTGGTCAGGCTGAGAAGAGGGTACGAGCGAGGCTGTCTGGTTTAATTGATTGAACTTGATATGTAATATATATCTATTGAGTTACTTGACTTTTTGCCGAAAACTTGGAACTGTGTCCGTCGATAGTTATGATCTGTTGAGGCTCGACGTGCGCGGGTCCCCGGGGGAGGGCGCCTTTGAGATCCTATACTGGTTAAACCCCGGGTTTTTTCGACTGGTAGCGCCATATCCCGCCTCCGGGACACGAAGTTTGAACTCTCGTTCCCGAAATGGAGAAGGGGTGACGGTATTTGGGTCGGTCCTGATCGTGGGTCACGTGGTTAAGATTCCCGCACTTGGGGTTTGAGGAAAAGCTTTGTTTGTTGGTACATGCTGTCGTCTATTTGTGTTATTGTAACCAATTACATGTCAACAAGGCATCTCATTTTCAGCGTTCATCCCCACAACAAATTGGCAACTGAGTTCTCTTATGGCCTCCCCAAACGGAAAAATGGATGTGGATAGGTCTCCGAACCATAGGTCGTATGTATCAGTGTCCTTCTTATATATAGCTTTTGAAGACTCATCCTTTAAAGATCACGTAACCCTTCTACTGATACTCATCGTACAAGGAGATCACACAGGTCTACCTCTCGCGAGCGAGAGAAAAGACGCCGTGACAGAGGAGACCACGAAGACAGACGTAGACGGAGCCGCAGCAAAGATAGATACCGTGAGAGGGATCGATCTCGTGAGAGACACAGAGGCGATAGGGACAAAGACAGGCGCCGCGAGCGGGAGGGGGAAAGAGGCCATCGGAGTGATAGGCCTCATGCGCGGGGTGAAAGTAGACATAGTCACCGAGATCGAGAGGATAGGGATAGGGACAGGGATCGAAGGCGAAAGCGAGGTGATGATATTGAGGATCCTAATGAAGTACGGGAGCATGATGGTCGCATAAAGAGGAAAAGGTCCGACAACGGCTTCGATGATCCCGCTCCACCACCACCACCACCACCACCCTCTGGATTACCTCCTCCTCCCCCTCCCCGGGACAGTCCTCGACCTGACCGCACAGACTTCTTAGATCGCAAGAACGGCGAGAGACCTCTCAAGAAGCCTATTGACCCACGGGACGAATTTGATGACCTACCCCGATACAGGAGAGACAGGGACTCGGGTCGTAGGGATAGTCGACGACCACCCTTGGATGAAGAGGATGAACTTATGGATCGCCAACGTACCATGAGCCCTCCTGTGCCAAACAAGTTAGTATTGTATCTTAATCTTTATCAAGTCCTAAAGAGATGTGTACTTTAGGCGGGCTTCTCCGATTTATGAAGCTCCACCGGAGGAAAGCTATAATCCCGATGAACCTAAGGAAGATGACTCAGAAGCTCGATCCGTTTTTGTGTCTCAACTTGCAGCACGGTTGACCGCCCGAGACCTGGGGTATTTTTTCGAAGACAAACTTGGTGAAGGGACCGTAATGGATTCCAGAATCGTGACGGACAGATTGTCACGCCGTTCTAAAGGGTATGTACCTATCTCAGCAGTTGGGGTCTATTTATTTATCTTGCAACAGAATCGGATATGTAGAATTCCGCTCTATTGATTTGGTAGAGAAAGCTATCTCGTTGTCTGGGACAGTTGTGATGGGCCTTCCTATTATGGTGCAACTAACTGAATCAGAGAGGAACAAGCTCCACCCTGGAGATGGGTGAGATTTTGTACTCTTTTGCTTGTCCTTCATGTTTATATTGTTCTTCAGGAATTTGAACCTTCCCCCAGGTGTTAGTGCCCCGCACGGAGCAATGCAGTATGTTGAACCAGTGTGCACAAAGCAATCTACTAAGCTAACAAATGCATCAGATTATACGTTGGGTCGCTACATTTCAATCTCACTGAGTCCGATATCAAACAGGTTTTCGAACCGTTCGGCGAACTCGAATTTGTTGATCTACATAGGGATCCGATGACAGGGCGAAGCAAGGGATATGCTTTTGTCCAGTGAGTATCAATAGTTTGTATGATGCATGGTTGCTGATCTCCGCTACTAGATATAAAAGGGTAGAAGATGCAAGGATGGCATTAGAACAGATGGAGGGTTTTGAACTTGCTGGTCGTACGGTATGCTCTGCTTCAAAATTTAGGTAACATACCTTCGTCTTATCTGCTGCGTTCTTTGTTACAGCTTCGTGTCAATACTGTCCATGAAAAGGGAACAGCTAGATACACCCAGCAAGACTCTCTGGATGAAGCTGGGGGTACGTCCATGACATCTCCTCTCCCGCTGGGAACTCAATTAGTTTAGGTGGTAACTTGAACGCTGCATCCCGCCAAGCGCTAATGCAGAAACTTGCTAGGACTGAACAGCCCGTTCTCAAGCTTGATCCAATGTACGCAACTTTTTTTTTCTTTGAAAAATCTCTTAAGCTAATGTTTTACACAGCACAAAACCATCTATTCCTCAAGCAATGCAGTCACGTTCTGTTCTTTTGAAGAATATGTTTGACCCTGAAGAGTGGGTACTTATTCCCTCAGATGTAACATAATATCTGACAGACCTCGTTCCGCGGTTAGAGAGACAGAGCGTGACTGGGACAAAGATCTTGCTGATGACGTTAAAGGGGAATGCGAAGATAAATACGGTCCTGTGGAAGCAATCAAAGTCGAGAAAGAAACTCAGGTAAAGCTATCTGAACGAACGGGTAATACAATCACTGACAGATTGACAGGGTGAAATCTACGTCAAATTCGACACTATCGATACTGCTAAGAAAGCTATTCAGGGCCTTAACGGCCGTTGGTTCGGTGGAAAGGAAGTTTCTGCTACGTTTATCTCTGATGCAATTATGCAGGCACATCAGTGATAAGACAGGAATCTGGCCCAGCTCGCAGTCTTTACAGGCGTAACCCATAACTGAATTTTCATTTTTCTACTAAAGACGAACAGAACAGACTTCAAATTCGTCTAATTGCACTTCATTATATCTTCTTGGTGTTTCAATATCTCAAGCTTCTATGCTGTCCAGATCAGACCTTAACTCATTCACAATGCGGGATGACCTAATTGCAAGATGCATAGGCAGGTTCATTGCTGATGCTTTTTGGGTGTTTCGTTGCGTTCCCTTCCCTCAAATAACTTTTTTCGTTAGATTATCACAAACGGAAATGAAAACCTCCCTTTGCCTACAAGTTGGGTATCGGCTCCCCATAAGATACTCAGTCAACACGTACGGAGACCGTGGCTTTTACGTTTGCTTGAGTTGCTGATGGACAACGTAGGGTCAATAACGAGGGGGTATTTTTTGTGGTTCTTGCCAATCCTACTTCCACAACCAACTATCATGTTCCCACAAGATAGTTGAGCGCCGTACATGCTTAGTACATATAACGAAAGGCTAAGGATTTCCGACCCTGACCTAAGGCTTCTGTGTCAACATCCGCCGCTGTGATGTTCACTCCTTGGGCTAAATTTCTTCTTCGATTCTCCAATCTCATGTAGACCCCCACACTTCAGTTTGTCAGTGTTCCGTTTTAGACTGGTCTCAGGCCCTGCACTCACGAAGCAACCATAACCAAACAAACTCCACCGAACGCCGCTGTGTATTGTAAAATGTTGTGTAGTGATATACGATCAAATAGAAGCCCTACTTACCAGATGTTGCAAGTGCTTTATCGAGAAAAAGGGTGAATCAATGCTGTGGGACCTTAGAAAAACTCTGACCTGGTATATATTTAGGTTCATCCTTTGCTCTGAAGACATTAGTTGAGATCAGCCCAGAGGAGTTGGCGAGGGCCACTAGATAAAGCAGAGGATGGGAAGTTAGTCATGAATAAGAAGTAAAAGGAAAGGTACAAGTTACCCATGACAGCAGCTACGACAGCACGTCTTGATTCGCTAGGTGTGTTGTTGGAGTACCTGGGATATCATTAGTTGGGGTCTTTCTAGACGCTTGTCATTACTAGCTCACCATGCGCTGACTAGGACAGAGGGCGCGAAGGCCTAGTCCATTGTTCCAGTTAACCTTTATGCCACTGAAGTCGGGTTCACATGACTCACGCCTGCTGTCAACAAGAAACAAGCAAAATATGCAACTTGACGGTGTTCCAGAACGTCGATCGAACCGAGTACAATGAAACCAACCAATGCCGTTGCCAGCGGGATGCATCTGACGACTATGAGTGACCGAAACACAGGCGTAACCTCGAGGCGACACTCACATATGTATGGAACGTTCGCGAAAGTAGTCCGAGGAAAATGTAAGCAAAAGTAATGCCACTGTGCCGACAATATTCGGGGCGACTGTAAGAAGGTTCGTTCTTATTGTCGAGTACCCTAGACTGGCGACTATTTGCGGTAAGAAATTGTTCACACTAGCTAAAGGTACGCCAAAAGAGAGGCTGATAAGTGCCCATATCCTGTAACTTCTTCAGCCCCTGAATGCGGCCTCAGCAATGTAGTGAAGCTTACCAGTACATAGGATCCTTGAATGGGCGGAAGGCATCCCTGATATCGAGACGTTCGTCTACAACAACGGACGAATCTGCCAGTACACGAGCTCTTGCAACAATCTTTTCACGATCGCTCAGTAATCTCCAAGTCGAAGGGGAGCGAGGGAGCCAGAACCATGCGAAGACTGAAAATACAACGGTTCCAGCTCCTAACCATCCGCCGTGACAATAAGTAAAGACCAGAACCGTGAGTAGTTCGGACCTGTTACCTTCAATCCAAAACAGAAACTGCCAAGAATGATATCTTGAACCCTCGATATGAAAGACACCAAATGCTATCAGGCCTAGCAGAGAACGTGAGGCTACATTCGAGTCGAGGTTTCACCAAATCTGCGGCGACCGCTTATAGACTGACCGGAGAATGCGCCCGCGATAGATGCAGCGGCTGAAGAATATATATGTAAAGTGGTTGCGTAAAGACCAGGCAACGATCATACCATAAAACAGGCCAATTCGGGATGCAAGTTCGTCTCTTTTATAAAAAGTCGAAAGGTAGAAAACCTGGAAATCACATAAGAACCAGCCCAATGTATATTAGTGACACTCACGACGCCAGGAAGCATAGCAGATTCGAAAATTCCCAAAAAAAATCGTATGGCAAAAATTTCCGAAAAGTTTCTGGCAATACCAGCAAAAAGTGACCTTGAATAGGGTGGGTTCATCATAGAACAGAACCAAAATCGAAAATGATGCGAACATTGAGCCCTAATTTTAGGATTAGTTTCGACAGAGGACATATGAAGGATGTGAACCATACAAAGCCGATCATCATGAGAGGTAATACTCGAGCTGCGGAATATCGTTTAACGAGCAAAGAAATGGGAGTGCCAAACCTAAGGTTCGTTATCAGATACAGAACAACGGGCAATCTAGACGTGGGACTAACAAGCAGAAGGGGACCTGTGCTCGAAGCTGAGTTGAGGCGTGTCGCAAACATTTTAGGGGAGCATAATTACATAGAATATCATGACCAATATGTAGTACTGAAAATTAGAATCGGCCTCCGTATCCTGTATAACGTTGATGATTTGATATACGAATTACATACCTGGTTTCCGGTAAGATTGATGTCCTGTACCACATAGAGATAAGTTTCGGGAAGTAAAGAGATGTGCGTGCGATATCTTCTACCTTGTCCCATCCATCTGTCTTTGCATTCCCAACGTTCCCTTTATCCAGGGCATTACAAAGGTACCTGTGTTCGATCCCCACGACGATAGTCAGTAAATGCCAATGTTGGTATGGATTAATGGACGAGTCATCTTCCATTGATTTACATGAAGGCCAGTGGGGGGAGGAGGTAGAAGTCAAACTTCCGGCGAAGTCTCTGCTCTTCCTTGATTGAAAATACGACCCTTTCTTCCTTGGAGCTTCTATCATCCAATTCAATATGTTCCTTTGAATTCAGAGGGGGTTCTCTGTGCAGCTGCGTAGATGTCATCGTGAGTATGGTTCCCTATAACGCATTTGTGGTTCTTTTTATAAAGGGAACTCCGTACCAGATCAATGGAGGTAACTTGACCGCCGAAACTCGTCACACTATCGAACTTTCGGGGGAAGGGTTTTGCCAATAGCACATGGCCGTCTCTGATTCTCTACCACTGGGTATAATTCACCCCGCAAGCACGGCCCGAAACCCTTTTAGTACCAAAGATCCGAGTCCCCTTCTCTGGTTATCACTCGATACACAACTATCGGCCAAAGACCATGTCTGTTGAGAAAATCAACTCCCCGGACAACTCTGCTGTCCCTCACATACTTTGTGAGTAGTTTGAAGTTCTCGTATCTGTTCTTTTATATGGATCATATCGGTCTCCAGCCCATGCGACCAAAATCCCAGGCCTAGTTTTTCTGAGTGGACAGACCCCCGTTGACAAGAACGGCGTCCTCGTTGCGGGAGGCATCCAGGAGCATACGGTATGAACCTGATAAGGCGAATAGTGAAACAATCTAGTAAAGCTCAACTTCTTGTAGGCTCAGTGTATTGCTAACCTTGGCAATGTTCTGAGCACGGTGGGCTCCTCTTGGGAAAAGGTTGTTAAGGTCAATGTATACTTGAAGGACATGGATGACTTCGTAGCTATGAATGAAATTTATGAAAAGGTATCATTTCTATGTTTATATCGTACGTTAATTGAACTGATGCTCTATGGTAGCTGCTTCCAAATCCGAAACCTGCAAGGACCTGTATTCAGGCGGGAAAACTACCCAATGATGTGGATGTTGAGATCGAGGCGATCGCAACAACATAGCATGTCCTCGATATGGTTTTCAGTGATGATGAATGTTTTCTGCCCGCGAGAGTATATCTGAGTATACTGTACCACTTTGATCACGTCTGAGGCATCATGCATCAACCTATATCCAATATTCCCATATCGGTCTCTTGATCTGTATTCTGTTAATCTGGGGAGTTTATAAATGGGTAGCATACCAGTCGATCAATAGAAAGCCTCCTTCACATAAGCCATGACTACACAAACAAGAACACCGTACCAATTTCTAGAGCGACCTCGGAAGGCGGCTTTGGTTGACGAGTACCTTCATAAACCGCTGGATGCACTGAGAACCCCTGCGATGATCATTGATCGAAATATTTTCGCGCAGAATTGCGCAAGGATGCATCAAAAAGCTAGTGCTTGGGGAGCTGCCTTTAGAGCGCATCTCAAAACCCACAAGGCAGTGTACGGTTGTGCATATGGTGGCATATACTGATTCAATAGACTTAGACGGTAGAAGGCACAAGGCTCCAGCTCAATTCTGCCGCAGGTCACACGAATACTGTAGTAGTGTCGACGGTCATGGAAGCTTGGGAAGTGGTGGGAGGTGGCCTAGTGGCTGATTCTACAGTTAAGGATGTCAGTGAAGGCCAATTCTTTGAGACGATACCTCATATGTGTCCACAGATCCTATACGGCCTTCCTGTGGCACCCAACAAAGTAGCAGACCTGTCTGCTTTATGGGAACAAGTAGCTGAACAGGGAGGTATAGTTAGACTATTGATCGATCACCCAGACCAAGTTAGATGTCTCGAAAGATTCGAAAGCCAACGTCGCCAACCGCGTAAATGGTCGGTATTTGTCAAGATTGACGGTGGCCAACGGTAAGGGGGTGCTGAGGAAAACTACACACTCTGACGGTTAGCGGCACTAGGCGGGCTGGTGTTTCAACTACCTCTCCACTCTTTCAAGAATTATTGAAGGTCTTATTCGCCTCTCCAGCCATATCAGTGTACGGATTCTATGGACATGCCGGAAACGCATACGCATCAACATCGATCAATGAGGCAACGTCTTTTCTTTCTTCCGAAGTAGACGCAGTGAATTCGGCAGCAGAGGCAGCTTTATCGGTTTTATCTGTTTCATTATATAAAGAGGCACATCAACAACCCTTTGTATTATCCGTGGGATCAACACCGACCGCACATGCGGCAAGCGCGGAGACAAGAGCCTTGTTATCAAACACGCTTCATGGGGTATTGGAACTACATGCTGGTGTGTGTACACCCCTGGCGTTAGCCCTTGGTATTGAAATATGTAAACCAGGCAATTATCCAATGCTAGACTTACAACAGCAATCCACTGGCTTGATTAGTCAAGAACACATCGCTCAACGAGTGAGTGCTACCGTAGTGTCATATTACCCTGGACGAGGGGAAGGGGGGAAGGATGAAGCAATGGTTGATGCGGGAGCAATTGCTTTTAGCAAAGACGTCGGTCCGTCAGGTGGATATGGTGATGTGATTGGGAGGAAATGGCGTCTTGGAAGAATTTCACAAGAACATGGCATTTTGACAAACACCGCTGGTGATGATGAATCTTCAGATCAGTTAGAAGTGGGGAGTGTGGTAGAGATTATCGGACAGCATGCTTGCTTAATTGCAGCAGTAAGTTTTTTACCTTTTTGAGGAAGGACAGACGCTCAAGAATCAGGCCTATCCATGGTATTACATTGTTGACAAGGATGTGGATGGAGGTCGTAAGGTTGTAGACATCTGGGTTCCTTGGAAAGGCTGGTAATAATGGTCGACT
>CEMJ01392937.1:181802-226514 GCA_900068955.1 Clitocybe nebularis | reverse complement strand
GTTACATAACCTAATGAGTCCATTTCACGTGCTCGCTGGAGAACATGAGGCTGGATCTGAACAAGCACATTGATATCTTTCTTCTAGCATGCCATACGAGGCGGATGCAACAGAGCTTCTAGAAACTTATGGCAAGTACTACCCATCCTTGCAACGGGTATTTGATGGTTTCAACTGACTTTGGTAAAACAATGTTCACAGATTTTTTGATGAAATACATTATTATTGGTGCCGCCTCTATTACTGCCTGCCCGTGCTAGTTCTTCTGACAGTTGTCTTCAGGAGAGGCCGGAACTGGGAAGTCTTGCTTACTACATCATTTCACTCACAATTCGTGTTCGTCAAGATCGGCTCATACCTCGTTAATTAACCTCTAATGCAGGACACAGTCAAAGATCATTCACAACATACAATTGGGGTCGAATTCTCGAGCCGAACGGTCAGACTTGAAGAAAAGAGAATAAAACTACAAGCAAGTGACACTTGTGGATCTTGGGGATGAGAACTTACAAGTTACTGTCAGTTGTGGGATACGGCAGGCCAGGAGCGGTTTAGGTTCGTCATATGTTTTTTCAGAAGTCTGAATCTTATCCAACGACACACCAAGATCGGTCACTCGCAGTTATTATCGTGGGGCTGCAGGCGCGATTCTTGTTTACGATATAACAAAGTTGGTTTATTCCACATTGAGGTATATCGCATTTATACATCTACATTATAGCCGAGAATCATTTATAAACCTATCCCGGTGGCTCGCTGATGCAAGGGCTCTTGGAAGCCCTCATCTTGTCACTGTTCTTGTGGGAAACAAGTCGGACCGTGAAGACGAACGAGAAGTCGAATGGGCAGAAGCCAGCAGGTGGGCTGCAGAAAATAGTGTGTACCTTTTCCTATCCAGTTCGTCCACTTGAAATAATTTGGAGATGTTCAGATGTCCATTTTCTCGAGGCCTCTTCCTTAAGTGGTGACAATGTTGAATCACCTTTTCTTCTCGCAGCTAGAGCTATTCTCCTTTCTATCGAGTCAGGGGTGTTGGATCCGGAGAAGGCTGGGAGTGGCGTGAGCTATGGCGACAGGGCACTCAGAAGAGTCAGCAGCTCGAGTCGACTGAGTTTTGGTAGCTTGAGTGGTGGACGCAGAAAGGGAACAGTGAGGCTCAAGGTGAAGGGATGGGTGCCAGGAAATAAGTGCTGTTAGCCCCCAAACAAACCCTGTTGGGGACCTAATGACTTCACGACTGGCCCATGTGAGCAGTTCTTATCATGTATTATCTGACCACTCAACCTTTCATTGAAGGCTGGCCTTCCCAGGTTTGTCTTCTCACATTTCCCCATGGTCTCTTTCACACACGCACACGCCTGCACGCTTAAGCTAAGCATTACATACCCATCTATTCTATTATACCAGTACATACTCCACTTCACCTATGCGTGAGTGCAAAACTCAATCCGTCGTAGCCCTGGGTTCTCACGCATTATCGATAGTCCCACATTTATCCACATTTATCCATTAGACCTACCGTTATAATTGCTGTTGCCGTTTTATTTAAGCGTGGGTGATGTGATCTTTGCTGATCGGCCGGGCTTAAGTACCTGCGTGTAAGTATACGACACACGGGTCTGCCAATCCCAAAAGGTTCTTTTCTACTAAGTATCAACCACCGACCACCGATTAGTTACATCCGCAGCATCACACGATACGGTTACTTATGCTTCTAGCCACCGGACCGGACAAATTGGCCTGCTTTCGGCTACCGTACGGCACCAACTCGGTATTACGCTACGCTGCAGACTTATGGGACTGGGGTCTTCGCATGGTGCATGGTCATCAAATGACCGAAGAACCATTACTATTAGCGATTTTCCTGGTTGCCACCCACATGTAGAATTGACACGTATCAGCCTATATTCGTGGACCCAGGCAGAGGGACATACCCCACTACTACCACCATCTCCCCTGTGAGGGTCTCACCATCCATATGTCCATGTCTTTCAAAGACAGGAGATGAACGGTATGTGATTATTAGTAACATTACTTCAGATTGTTTTTCGACCTTGGTCGATCCATTAGCCAGTCTGCTTTTGCGTCATCTCCTTGATCACTCAGCCCTTGACTGATATTAACCATTAGTGCCAGTAACACTCACAACGCTGACGTCTTCCGTACCCTCGTCATCACTCTCTTTTCCTACCCTGGTACCAGTGATGTTATTGTATCGGAGGGTAATCGCTTATGAGAATCTGCTATAGGGTAGTGTTACTTCTGGGGATACCACACATTTATCTGGGTCTCCATCCCACTCTATGACATCTATTACTTCATCGACGGCCAAATCATTGACGACCAGAAGTCCACAACTACCAATTGCCACGTTCGTTTCTCTCATAATCGTACACTCAATTCTCCCTCATTTTTATTACTACAGGATGCCCACAGAACCGGAACCAACCATCAAAACGCCTATTGATGTACCGACCGCGCCTTCCGTACCTGCCGATACCGCTTCCGTATCCACTACTTCCAAACCCGCCACTTCTAAGCCCACCACTTCCAAACCTGCCACTTCCAAGTCCGCGACATTTATTTCTGACCACCCTACTACTTCTATCTCGTCAACAAAAAATACTCCTTCGACTACCACGTCCGGCCACCCGCAGACATCCCCGAAACCAAATGTTGAAGCGCCACAAACCAGTGTTTCCCTCAAAGGTAAGCTAGTGCCAGTAATTAAGCCATTTATGTATCTAGTTTGACAAACTTTCCAAGTCTCTGAAATAAAGTCAACGAAAACGAGTACAATTACGGACAGACCAGAATCTACACTATCTAGTGCCTTGGCTCTTACGGTTACCAATCCAGCCAATGGGAAGATTAGTCTCTCTACCCCTGCGGTAGTGACTATTTTTAGCACCTCGACTAAAGCAGACGGAGACTTTTTAACATTTACTCATATTGTTGCAAACCCAACAGGCTTTAACGATGGAAATAAAGTGCTGAAAAATACAGGGTATGTTCATGAACTACGTCGTCTGAGACAACTTTGACTCCATCACTCCCTCTAGTTTTCTAAGTAATCACGGAGCAGTTGCAGGGGTCTTCGTGGTAGTGGGTATCCTTGCCACGACCTTGGTTCTGTTTTTCGCCTTTCTATTCAGGCGCCGTCGTCGCCTCAACCGTCGCAAACGGTGGTTAGCAGGTATGCATCAACAAGGCCAACCCACACCTTCAAACCCCTTCGATGACCCCCGTGATCCACCACCAAATAACCCCATAGGGATCGACGATCGACTCGACTGGGAATCCGGGGGTCCAACGAGACAAGTCCCTCAACAATCTTTAATTAGCCAACGTCATATTGGCCTAGGTCTGGTTGACCTTGGGGTCGACGTGCATCCCACCAATTTTCAGACCCATGATTTAAATGATAGTCACCATGACCACGCGGGAACCTTTTTCTCAGACGACAAAGATGCTACATACTCCAGGGCATCCGCTCAATCGAGTCCATCCATTTATCCGCCTAGTCTTCCACCTGCTGGCCATGACAAAGACCTCGACAACACGGTGTGGCATAGCGATTCTAGTATGCCGCGCCCACAACAGAATTTCCCAATCGCAGATGTACCACCCAGACCTCCACGGTCACTTCTTAGACGAAACAGCACGAAATTACCAGAAGTTTACCCATTAACACCGCCTGCGTCCGTCTCATCACATTCGAACTCGAAACCTCCGAGCCCTATTACGGACCCGTCCCAATCCAAAGGCCCACAAGATATCTTCAACAGACGGACCTTGCTAGATGTATGTATTCCAAACACTCCTGACGAACTAAGCTCATTTTATATCCATAAGGTCCGTCCTCGTTCGGGCCGCGATCTGGTGGTTGGATTCGAATGAGCTTATATCGAACTTTATTACACTCGTTAGGATAACTCTCGAGCTGTTGTAGGAGCTGTTGTATGATATGCTGTATTCTAAACATGATCGATACATGCGTTACCACTCACACTTTCTGAACATATATATATAAGGCAGTGGTGTTCATTATACAGCTAATAATCTTCCGGTGTCTGTGACAAACCCGTAACTCTTAAAAAAATAGGAGGTCGTTACTATGAAGTTTCACTGAACGATAAGAACTTACATTTCTGGAATTATATACCACGCTAGCGAGACCACCCTCTGGAGAGGTTGTGGCTGTGACATCCTGGACCAGAATACAGTCATACCCCGTGAGATAAGCATCCATAAGGGTCCCCAGGACACACTGGACATTAAAGCAGCTCGAATTCAGCAAGGAACAAAACAAACTCATCGACGCACTTGGTCGGTGTTGACGCCACCGAAAAGTAATGTTGTTATACCGTTTTCTTTGAGGAACAAATCTAAAGGACTCAGAGATCCCCAAAGCCCGCCCATGCTAGGTTGTCCGTGTAGAAAAGAGCCAGTAGGAACTTGAGAGTACATACCGATTCTTATGAATCCAAAAATCGGACCCCGCTCCTTTCCCCTTGAGATACTCATCTTGAAGAATACCGTACAGCTCTGAATTAAACGCATCACGCATGAGGAGCCTTCCGAATTTTCCTGGAAGGGGAGAACCAAATCCCCCTCCCGAACCTTTCCTAAAGCCTCGGGAAAGGGAAGGCGGTAGTGTCTCGAGATCGTCTTCGGTGAGGCCCCAGTTCCTAAAATGTTCCATTAGAAGATCTGTGTTTACAGCTTCGTTAATGACTCTACAAACACCCATAAGATCTTGCTTCCTATAGACCTGAGCACAGGGATAGCTTTCATAAGAGGTTCAATGCATTTCAGGCCAGTCGGATGATCCCTCAACTCGGGATGGAGAAAGAAACTGTCGAGCGATGTAAATAAATAGCGTGAGTGATAGCGGGAAAAGATAACACTTTTGCATATCGATAATGACCATTGCGGTAGATTTATTGTCAATCCTGACTGTCCGTCCCCAATCTACCTGGAAATCCGTTTGGCCGTCCTTTAGGTCCGGAGGTGTTAATTGCTCTGGATTGAGATGGTGAGAGCGCGATAAATCCACAAGCCCAGACGGATATTCAACCCAAAAAGATTCATTGCTGCCATATTCTATTGGCGTTGTAACGAGGGGACGACCTGCCATCTTGTGAACATGAACCGGTTTAAACGGTCGACCATGGGACTTGTTATATGAAACTTGGGTGCGAGAAATAAGCCTTAATGGGTAGGTGCCGGATGCAGTTGAGTGATTCGCATCGCTCGCTGCCAGAGCGGCATCAGGTGTCTTGAATTGGAGATAAGGGCTTGTGAATATATAAACCGGGTTTCATCCTGCATTTACATATTTCTTGGAGACTGACCAAGCTGAGTTCGTCCATCGTGTTCACTAGTGGTGAGAGTCTGGCTCCCTTCAGCAAGGGTTTACAGCGTCACAACGACGACGCTATTAATTGGGTTCGGACATTGGGGAAGGCCACCGCAGATTCGCGGGACATAGATATAAGTGATTTGAACCATGATTATACTTACAGATATGAGTACTTATTGTTGGACAAATGACCAGTGTCGTAAATGAAAGGCCTATACAGAAGGAAAGTATGCGTAAGGTCCGTGCAGCTATAGTGATAAAGTCCAAAGTTCATGCGAAAGCAGATAAAAGCATTGTGGGTAAAGCATTTGAATTTGAGAGAGCTGACTATAACCTAGGATTCCCGAGAAACCTGGCTGATCGTATCAGGTAGATTCCGGACCTAAGAGGCACAATGTTGTTCAATGATGACAATAGCAGAAAACAATGTCATATTTACCCCAAGAACACGCCTGGAGTAATCCTCGTCGTCCTTTGGGTCTCTCGTGGATACACGATCGTTCACCTCATTCAACCTTTGACGAAGGGCGGGATCCAGTCTATCGTCACCCGTGTTGTTTGAAGAAAGTGAAGAAGCTCTGGTTATGATATGAATCTCTGCAGTGTTGGGTTCTGGTACTGGTGAATCGTGAGGAAGGATGATAAGAGGCGATGATTTTCCTGCGTCTGATAACCGCTGAGGGTTCCTGGGAGGAGTACTCGGCGGTCCGTTGGGTTGCACAGGTGGCGAGGCATCCGCCGCCCGGTAAAAGGATGCCAGGAGGGGCTCGTAACTTCCTGCGCTATGAGATGCCGAGTGGCTAACCGCGTGGTCACCAGCACTTCCGCTTCCAGTCCTGTCTCGATAAGGACCATTATAGAAGGCTACAGGTGGTGGGCTGGTAGAACGACCTGATGCATGGCCTTCCCTAGTTCCGGGGAAGATATAATCGTTATATGGATTGAAGGCGTCGGGGTCATCCGGATGGGAGTCCATGTAGGTAGAGGTTCTTCCACCACTAGGGACGGAGCTCGTCGTTCCAACAGGGAACCCAGAACTTGAACGCTGATTCATTCCAATGTCGGGGGACCCAAAACGAGATCTCCGTGAACCGTTGCCTTGATCGTCGTCGTCGTCGTCGTCCAAAGGCGTTCTATGGAAACCAGCGGCAGCAAGAGTTGCAGAAACAGCTGTATCGTGTTCCAGTCTCAAGGTTCGACGACGACGACGAACGGCAAAGAATATCCAGAGCATGATGGAGGCTGCTGCCAACCCGACCAATACGAAGACGCCCGCCACTGCGCCAGTGTTCCTGAAGAATCTAGAACCCCATTGTAAAAACCAGATGATAATTGGTACCCATGGCTTACGATGATTTGTTGGAGTTATTACTATCTGGACTCAATGTTTGGTTATAACCAATTTCCGTGACGGTGACAACGAGTCCATCGCTGGCAGTTGATGTTAAAACAGTCGTGACAATAGACGGGGCACTTGTTGTGGTTACACCTCGATTGTCGGTCGTTGTTACAAAAAATGTACTTTGAAACGTAGTTCTATATAGAAAGGTGGCATCTCGTGTTATACGATACGACGAAAAACTAAGTTATAACGACGCACGTAGGGGCCATGTCTTTAGAAGTAAGTGGAGGTTCTTCCGTTGTCGTAGTTGTTTCTGATGATATTGAGGTCGAGGACACGGTCGACTTGGACGACGACGAGGTTGGTGTGGAGGTCGGCACAGAGGTTGGCGTAGGGGTCGGTGTAGAGCTAGTAGAAGTACTGGATATGGTAGGCGTGGTCGACGAACTCGTGATAGTCTCCGACGTAGACGAACTACTAGAAGTGGATGAGCCAGTGGTTGAGCCAGTGGACGAACTGCTCGTTGTTGAAGATACAGACGAAGTAGAACTCGACGAGCTTGTAGGTGTCGTTATGGGGTCTGAGGTCGACATATCCGACGATGAAGATGGTGAAGGTGTGGAAGAAGATGGCAGTAATGTTACAGAAGTAGATGTGGGACCTAGGTCAGTAGAGGCAAGTGTGTCACTGCAACGATGTAAGCGTAACCGTCAGTACGAATGAGAGGCAGCTCACGATGATGTCAGAGTGGGAGGAGACGACGTGGATGAGATCAATGAGGTCGTCGAAGCAGCCATAGATATTGTCGGTGAAGTTGTAAATGGTGTGGAGGATATCAAGGTGGTACCCAAAGTCGAAGGTGAGGGCGTTATTGAAACAAATGTTGAGGTTGACATGAGGAGCCGCGATTAAACACGAGAGGAGAGCATATAGGTCGTTAGAGAAAGTTAGAATACGACGCAGCAAGGGAGAATGCTGAAAAAACAAAAGATGAAAGGGAACATGAGGGCAGAGATTCCAAGGTCTCGGACTCGGAGGTCAAACGTAAGACGGGGAACGTGTACCTACCTGAAACCGATTGTCGTTTGGAGAGTAGATGAAGAGAAATCATAAATTCATGGGTCGTCGCCGCTGGACGTCGTGATGACAATGTCAGAAGAGCTGTCAAGTGTACAAATTCTTTAGAACTTAAACTATAAAACAACTTCTCGACTTTCATGCCAGACTCGAAAATATAAAGCGACGTCACGTGAATAGTCCCTAGCCATAATAATCCAACTTTCATACTATGCCGAGCGAGACGCCATTTGTACACCTTGATTTACGAAATCCATTTGGTCAGATATCGGCCTGTCTTGCCCGGTCATGAACGTCTCTCCGATAAACCCTTCAAGTTCTATCAGTGGGGGTCGGAGGGTTATCATTGTATCAAGAGCCATTACCGGAAAGCGCGACGTGAGAGCGCCAGGCAACTTGAGGAGTTTTTGATGCTCCGAGCTAAAAGATCGGTTGATAACGTGTTGACAACTGGAAAAAAATGCTCTTTAAGTGCATTGTTGCTAATCGTTTTGCTTTTTCACTGCACACCGTGTAGAAAACTTTCTCCCTATTCCTGAATTGCCACGAGCAATCTAGGTTCCATGACCCATATGTCGAATGCCAGGCGTGTGTGAATTCAACGGCTTTGCCCCTTACTCACGCGGTCCGGTGACCTTCCGCCAGAGCAACTGACGGACGCCCGCATGATTTCCATACATCTTATAAGTGCAAGGATGGACGCAATATGGATGGCAACAACCAGCCCCAGCTCTTTGACGCAGCCATCGTAATACTATGCCAGCTTCGCCGATAAAAATTGACTGGGGGAAAGTCGACCAACCAGATCTTATCTTAAATCGCTTCCCCAGCCGCCGATCTGTGGTCTTCGGAACCAAAGGGGTTGTTGCCTCTTCCCAGCCACTTGCTACAGAAGCTGGTCTGGAAATATTGAGGAAAGGCGGAAATGCAGGTGGATCGTATGCTATCCTGGCAGTCATAAGGGACTGACCCCTGTTATAGCGGATGCCGCTGTCGCAACATCTGCTGCGTTAAACGTTACAGAACCAAGCTGCTGTGGAATCGGAGGGTCCGAAAACCCTCTATACACGACCTTCCTGCGTCTGAGTTTTTGTTTTCTAGTGACGCATTTTGTCTCTTTTACGACGCTGCTTCGAAAACCGTAAAGGCCTTGAATGGCTCTGGCCGCTCTCCCGAGAAGCTGACATTGGAATATACTCGTCAGCGTGGACTGACAGGGCGCATCCCTCTTACCGACCTGAACTCGGTGACCGTTCCAGGAAAGTTCCAGGAAATATTGACAACACATTAGGCTAACTAAATATGCTACATATAGGAGCAGCCGCTGCTTGGGTCGACACCGTCAAGGAATTTGGGAGTGGGGATTTAACCATCGCCGACATACTTGAGCCCGCCATAAAGATGGCAGAAGAGGGGTGAGGCTTTGTGCGCGAGCTTCCTATAACTATTTTGCTCATATATATCCAAAGTGTGCCTGTTTCCGAGATTCACAGCTACGCAGTAAGCCCACCCACTCTTCTATGAGATCAGTAACCGATTTACTCAACCATTACAGTGGCAAAAATCTGAAGTGCGTATGCGATCACTCATCCCCAGGCTAAATCCTGAGCGGACATCTAGGAGTTGATAAAGAATGCCTCTCCGAATGGGGACGAAATGTTGTTGAATGGGAAGGCCCCCCTTCCTGGTCAGATCGTCAAACTGCCAAACCTTGCCAGAACCTTTCGTGAGCTGGCCACCCACGGCAAAGACGGGTTTTACAAGGGTCGCATTGCCCAAGCCATTGTCGATGTCATAAAGAGCAAGGGTGGCGTTATGGAACTTGAAGATCTTGCGAAACACGAGACTTCACTCGTTGAACCGATAAGTTACACATACGGAGGTGAAGTCACGGTTTACGAGGTAAGCAGCAATATCTGATTTACCTATCGGTGAAGTCTATAATCGAGAAGTGCCCTCCCAACGGTCAAGGTATACAATAACAGCAGAATGCTTTCTGCGTCTAATATTGGCTTTTCAGGAATTACTGCCCTTATTGCACTGGGTATTCTCGAGAGCATGCAAGAGCAAGGAATATCAAAGCCTCTTGCCGAAATGGAGCATAATTCTGCAGAATACCTCCATGCGCTCATCGAGTCATTGCGGTACGTCGAACTCTAGGTCTTTCCATTTTGAAGCCAATATAACACCCTGCGGAATCAGTTTGGCCTTTTCAGGTATGGGCGATATATGTCCGAGCCAGGGCCTATTCAATTTTGGATTTAGATAGCGAGTGGTATGTCACCGACCCCGATCTTGAGCATGTCCCAGTAAGCAAGCTCTTGAGCAAGGTGGATCTATATTTCCTTACTGTCGGTTCACACAAACGCTGAGATCTATATAGAGTTACTTAGCGTCCCGGGCCAAACTTTTCAACCCTGTCAAAACAAACCCAGAGGTCGTGCACGTAGGTGTCTTCTTTATCCTAATTTTGGACTAGGTGACGATTCTGATATGGTAGGGAAATCCAGTCAACTCGTCGGACACCGTCTATTTCTCAGGTAAGGACTTTTTACAAACTATCGATCCTGCCCTCGACACATGTCTTCAGTAACGGATCAGTGGGGCAACGCATGTAGCTATATCCAGAGCAATTATGCTGGTGAGCCGTGTACTTGTTAGTTTGTGCTACGGTACTAATACTACAGGACGCAAGGCTTTGGAACTGGCGGTGAGAGGAGCCACACTCACACGCAAGACAGAACAAATCACTAACTTTTCTCAAGCCATACCGAAGGGGTGCGGCTTCACGCTTCAGAACCGAGGTTGTGGCTTTGTCCTCAATGAGAAGCACCCTAACTGCCTGCGAGTCAGCTATGTTTGCTATCTAATGTTTCTTGAGTTTAACTGACGTCTATGATATATAGGGCGGTAAACGCCCCTATCACACGATCATACCAGCCCTGGCAACCAGAGGCGACGAGCTATTTTTGAGTTATGGCGTGATGGGAGGGTATATGCAGGTGCTGGGACCCCTTGTTCATTTCCTCTTCACGAATGGTGCTTTCTGACCTCCTTTAAAGCCCCAGGGCCATGTGCAGGTACTTTTGAATATGCTACGAGGGCATACAGCTCAAGCAGCGCTCGATGCTCCTCGCTTTTGCATTTCGGCGGGGATGCCGGATGCTGCCGTCAAGGACGTTAAAGCTGGAGACCCTAACAGTCAAGTCTTCTTCGAGGAAGGGATTTCAGAGGAGACCATTGCCAAGCTTCGGGGTGAATCTTTTCATTACAATTCTAACTGTGGTCGGATCTGATGAGATAGTAGATATGGGGCATGATGCCCAATTGGTTAGTGGCTTTGGTCGAGGAATGATGGGTCGCGGTCAGATTATTCAGAAGATAAAGGATATATCGGGTAGAACAGTATGGGCGGCAGGCTCTGACCCACGCGCGGATGGCCATGCGGCGGCACAGATCTAAACCTGCATATACCATGTTGTAAATCACATGTATGGACTGACCAGAGTGGCTTATTGAAACAAGGAATGAATCCTAGGGGGTTGGATTGTGCCTGGGGAAATTGAGCAGTCCCGGAAGTGTCCGCAACTACTGTACACTGCCATGCAACCGGCTTTGAAGAACATCTCTGTAAGTTACACGTAGGGGAACTAGTACCTATGGGAATCCTTACGGCTGTGCTGCGCCTTGATGTCAGTTGAAGTTGATCAAAGAAGGGACACTTGAACCCGGCTCTCTATACATAGTCAAAACCTTGCTTCTACAGCCAGTTCTACGGACGGCAGACACCTCCAAGTCGACTCGTGCCCAATGATGATCAATAAAAGCGACCCAGGGTTTGCCCTCCAGGGGCACGATGAGTACGGGGACGCGGGTGACTCCGCTTCTAGTTCTGTGATACCTCCACCACCACCATTCGAGGACGTGCCAGAAACACAGGCCTTGATCGACGTCTCGGCTGGCGAGCATTTGTCTTCCAACGATGGGATATTAGAACCCCCGCCCGACTTTGCACCTTACGAAGCCGACTGCTTCGAGACTGGGTATGGGGATATCGTCTCGCACGACCCACACTTGAATTCAGATGGTTAGCACCTTTTCACCTGCTCGAAAACCACTCGACTCCAATAACCATTGCATTGTTACTTCAGGGGAGGCATTGTATCGCTTTCTATTAGCCTGGGCCAACAAGAGCCCGTCGTACCGCGTTCACTGTCGCGGAACGCATACGGAGCATCACACACACTGGGTCCGAGATACCAACCGCGAAGGTCGATCTATATCACGACGCGAAACGCGAACGGACACCATCACAGACTTTGACTTTTATATTGACATTGGCCCAGGGATCGTTACGGGTCCCGTACACTGGTCTGTCTCTGATGCGGACCCGGTGTACCGTGGCCTCATGGTGTGCGAAACAGAAAACAACGGAGACAAGCGGACAGTCAAGCGAAAGGACCGAGAAGCTTACAGGAGATGGGTGAAGGAACGCACAGCGAGGGGGTTGCCTCCTTGGGTAACGGGTACAGAGAGGTGGTCGGAGGGGACGATGAGCGAAACCGACGCTCTCAGATCTTCAAAGACTTTACGTCAATGGGCGGACGAATACTGCACGAGCCAGAAGTACTTGAAGGAGTTTGTGTATAACAAGGTGAGATGCCAACTCATATGCAACCGGTACGAACATTCAAATGCTGAAAGCGGTGGATCAGGTCTTATATGGCTGGAACATTCAGCAACTCGAAGGTCTTATCCGTTCTTCCATCAGTATGAGGTACCAAGGTCAAGTTGAGGTCGAATTCGAGAGCCACGGGTCCAAAATATTTATACGATCAAACAACTGGCTCTCCAGGACACTGTCCAATAAATGGCTCAAATTCTTGTCCATAATTCTTCTCATATTCCCGTTCGTCTGGCTGTTCAAGCGCTTTCATTCTCGTGGTGGCGGGCGGTGGGAGGTGTGTGGAGGGGGCTATGCGCTTAAACGTTGGGAGAAGGCAGAGGATCCCACTGAGGAGGAGTCGCCTCCCGAGAATCACGGCAGTGGTGGTGAGCATACGGTGTGGAATGGGCCAGCGCCCACATCTCCTCAGAGTTCCAGGTACATGGAAACCCCCAATGGAAGGGTCAAGCTTGTGGGACTCAAGGAAGGAGAATGGTTCAGGCAGTGGGAAGGAGCGATTACAAGAGGGGTATTAGGGCGGTACCAGTCGTCCACACCTCTCTTCAATGCGGGTCAATACAACGACCTTTTCTGAGATACCAGTTCTGAAGTATTATGTATGTAATTTATATACATGGGGGAGCTTGTTATTTATGTGAATAACTCCTGGGTACATTTCAAAAAGTTTGGTGTTGTCGATGGAGATGTTAATTGACTGGAGGGGTGAGCAAAAAACACGAATTGGTAGAATTGGTACGAAAAGTCCAGACGTTTCCGCCCGTACAATGAACAAAAGACCATGGATTCGAACAAATGCTTGGATGCTGAGGTATGGGTGAAAAAATGAGTGGATGGACGAGTGAGGTATAAACTATTCCATTGTTTTTTTTTTGGTATAAGTCCTGAACAAGTGTGCCAATGCAATGCGCTATCGACGAACGTACTTCGAAAAGGTCTTTCGAGACGTATGGGAATGGGGGTGCGCAGATGATGACGACTCCATCGTTGCTTTTTCCAGCTCCCTGGATTGAAACTTTTCGGATTCCGAAAACGCTTCACCTTCGAGGAGAGCAAGCGCTGTCTCCAGGTACCACATGTTCTTCTTGATAAAGTGAACAACGACGGTGCCGCCGACACGGTTGCCCTCGTATCGCTTTTCCCGACCTTCGCGATGTGTCCATGCGTACTCGGGGGTCATGGGGCCCCCTAGGTTCATCAAATTAGCTTAATGGCATCTATGAGAGTAGTGTTGCATTACCTTCTCGTATCGTTGACATGTCGCTGCCCTCAACAAGGGCCTCCACGCTGTGTGTAGTACTCAGATCTGGGAGCGGTGATGTGTATCGTACTCCAAATGTTGAAACGCTTGAATATGCCCAAGCCGATGGCGTTGGCGGTGGTGGTGTCCCTCCCATGGCTACGGCAGAATTGTTGAGTATATCTTGGGCTGTTTTTTCCAGAGGTGTCATCATTCCGTGCTTGACACGAGTTACTTCAGACGGGAAGAGGAAGCCATGGGCATAGCTGATAGGAATCGTCATTATTACAAGAAATAAAACGAAAACGCGATCACGTACACAGTCCCAGAGCGTGGATGATCATAGATCCAGCAACGTTCACTAGCCCAACGAATTTCCGATGCTTGAGGGTGTTGTCTCATCCACTTGGCTGTTTGCTTGTCCTCAGCACCCCTTGTCATGCCTTTGACCACAGGGTCGTTTGCGACCCATTCCGTCAAACTCCAACTGAGCGCATACAACTCTCCTGCCATGAATTCATGATTACGATTCTTGACAAGATAGCCCCAGTATATGAGCGGATCCTCGACATCCGTGGTTGAGCTTGACAGGTGCGTACGAGGTGGGTTGGACGAGATCTCGGTCATTGCGGAGTTACTCGAATGCGTTATGTTGCCAGTTGGAGTAACTTCAACGTTTGTAGATGGAGGTGACTGAGGTTTAGCGTGTAGCTCGAGCCGTAGGCGCCACTCCAATTCAGCAAGCATAACGAAAGAATCGTCGTCGACCTTGACTACATAGTCTGGTCGTACCCACGGTTTGAAGTTTCCGTAGTGTCTGTCTTCCCAAGCTTGAGTGCTATCGTGAGGTGCAAGCGGAGGGGGAGGTACGGTGTTGTTGGAATACGAGAACCGGGGTGGGGGTACCGTGGAGTTGGTGTACACAGGTGGAACCCAGGCGTTTATCGAAGCCCAAGAAAAGAATGAGTGAGATTTGCCGCCATTCATGTTTTCCGAGATGGGGAGGATTATGATATCGTTGTACACTGTAACCAACATGGTTATCAGACTCGAATAACTAGGAAGGTTTTCTGATGCTCGACTTACTCTCCATTTCCAGCTTGATCCGTCTTTCCCAGTCTTTCCGAGGCTGGCCTAGGACGAAACGAACAACTGTTCTTGAAGTGCCAATACCACCATCTCCCTCGCCTGCCCCATCCCTGCTGTGCGGATGGCTGGCCCATGTCGTCCTCACAAGCATGCGACGTTCGAAGCCAGAATCAATGGAGAAGACTCCCACAAAGACACCGGCAGGCGGGATGATGTCCACGCTTGATGGAAGAAAGGGAGGGAAAGTGTTCCCATAGAGAATGTCAGAATGTGGAGATGTTGGAGAGGACGAGAGTGGGTCGTGCGGTGCTGATGCAGAGCAGTACGATCTCCATGGCAGGGGTTCTTTGTCAGGATTAAGGATATAAATTAGGAGGAGGGTCAGGAAGATGGCGAATATCGAGAGCAGAATGAGAGTCAAGACCTGGGGGACATGTCAGCGAGTCATAAAGTAGGGTCAACGATGACACTCACGATGGTGATGGGTTGACTGGGGAAGAATGGATGGCGAACTAGTCTTCTGGCCCATTTTTTCAATATCCTCACTATTCTTCCGTCTCTCTTCCTCCGTCTCCTGGATATGCTCCACCACTTGCGCCTGTTCTCTCTCCGCCACCACAGGGTCCTGTTTTCCCTGATGAGAGAGGAAATGGGCTCGCTGTCGGTGTCAGAGGTGCATGACGAGGAAGGGTTGGAGTGGTAGAATTGGGGGAGGGGCGAGGTTGAACGGGAGGGGAGGGGGGATGTAGAACGGGAGGGAAGCGGGGTGTTTGTTGCGGTAGAGGAAACGGAAGAACGGCCGGAGTGAAGGGTTGGTGGGAAAAGAAATTCAGGCCTGGGGAGAGCAGAGGGGCCTGTTGGAGGATTTGATGGTGCGAAAGACGAGCGTGATCTGGGGCGTGTCGTTGGGGTTTCGTCCGAGTCAGTGCTGTCGTCGTCGTCGTCGTCTTCGAGGGGATTGGACATGCGAGGACTCGGTGGCCGTATGATGTTGGCAGCAAATGCCATGAAGAAACGAAAACCGCACGTCCTGTGAATATCGCTGATCACAACCCTCCCAACGCAGATGTTGACTACAAATAATCAAAATCAGGCTGCGCAGTTCCTGTTGTTTCACTCGGCAGGCTTAACGACTAAAAGATACCCCGACGCTGGGGCTGGCGTTCTCGGGAGAAAGACGAGCTTGCCTGCGCTCTCTCCACCCTTGTTTTTCGAGAGTGATTATGTTAATAGGTATAATGATATTTGAAAGGGGGGCAGATTCGGTTTTATTTCGCCGTTAGCCTCACGTGTTGCAGAAAAATGGCTATGTTGGTTGTGCCAAGCCTAAACCCTATTTTAGACGCTCGACTCTTATCATTACACTCAATACAATCCATCCCCATACACTTTCTTCCAGCTTGGTCGCGCTTTGACAGCGTCCCAAAATGCACTTAGCTTGTTTTGGTGCCCTGCTTCCCCGTGTTCTGCACCTCGAAAGTCCCTCGGAAGTGTCAGTCCTACACGGGACTCGAGCTTTCCGATGGCGCTGATGCCGTTGTCCTCGGCCACACCTCCGACCAGCTTGATCAGCCTTGCTGTCCATCCTGCTAGATGCAGATCTACGATGGAAAATTGATCTCCTGTACAGACATGAATTTTGCGTAAAGGCGCTTGGTTAGGTGAAACACACCAAGAGCATATGGACCAGCGATCTCCTTGTTTAGTCGTTGCAAGGCGGCCTTGAGGTCTACTTCCCAGGCCTCTCTAGCGACACGGAAGAATTCATCCCTTTTTATTTTACTATTTTCGTCAAGACTATCGGCAGGTTTGTCGGCGTCACGCAAGACTTCTAAAAGTACACGTACGGCAGCGCGTTTTTCGCGCCATAAATTCTTGACCTTTTCAGAGACATGGATCGTCTCATTTTCTGCGTCAAAAATATACTGTGCGAGTGCATTCTCTTTCCCAGTCAAGGCTGGTAAGACTTGCCCTGCCAGGGTTTGCAGAGATGTGTCGTCGTGGGCATTTAGATAACGCAGGTTGTTTGGATTTGCTGCTTCCGAATGAAGGATGTCGTCTATGATGGTGTTGGTAGTAGCGGTTAATGCGATGGTTGCGGGGGCGAGGGCAGGTGCCGGCGCGGTGGAGGTGGTATGAGTGCGCGAGATTGCTGAACGAGACGTGTCGAGAAATTCGACGATCGCCTGATGGGGAGGAGATCAACATTTGGAGTTTGAATAGAAAGAAACGACGAGCCTTTGTTTCTGTGATGGCTTTGTACCGACTTTCGACATCGTCAGTCAATGTCTTTTGGAGCGGGACTACGAGAGTTGGTACGGTTGCTGATAAAGGGAGATGAGCGTGATTGATGGACAGACAGATTGGCAGAGACCTTTGGGATTAAGTCGAAGGAAAGATGGATCAAAGTTTTCGCCCTTTGCTGGGAGAGGGTGAGAGGGGGACGATGAAATAGTGTAGGAAGACTGTACATAGATCTACCTCCCTTTGATCGAGCTCGTCGTCTGCGTAGCCCTTTTCGTGACTGATGAATAGATATGAATGGAGACACAAGTTGTGAAACGGAGAGGTTACAGGGTAAGGAGAACTAGGAGGGGGGCTATGAGTGGATTCTGTAGCTGGGGACTGTACAGGACATACCTACGGCGGACCAGATGGAAGGGGGGGCGTAATAGAGGACGGCCTTTGGGACTGTAGACATGGTGGCAAGTGGGCAAGGAGGGGGGTGATGTCATGCACGTGACATTGCGAGAGTTGTACTGGAACGGCCATGGGTATCAGGTAGGCCGTCCGCCACATCCTGCGCGCATACACACATCGTCCCTCCCCAGACATGAATTCTACGAAACAGACGAGATCCTCACCCTCTCCATATTCGATCGCACCGCAGATCCCGCAAACATCGCCCTCGACTTTGCCCCCAGAAAAGTCTTCCCATCCCTCCCATTTCCCTCCCCCTATTCTCACTACTCTCTTCTCTCCAGTTCTCCTACAAGAATGGCGACCTTTCCCTCCTTCTAGAGCCCCTCAAAGGTCAGATCGATCCACCCAAGTGCACGTTTACCGTTGGAAAAGTAAAGGTCGAGGTCCGCCTTGCCAAAATGAGCCCAGGGCGGTGGGGAACCTTGGTGGGTGACAGCCCCGATCGTGAGCTCTTCCCTTTTCCTACATCGTCTCTCCTTCATGCTCTCCACTCTAGCCCTGGCAAACGTTGCTCCCCCTACAGCACCTGCCTCTACGCGCGTTCAACAAAAGAAGAACTGGGAAGGCATCACAACAGATATTCTCGGCTCAGAAAAGGAGAAATCAACCGAAGAAGATCCAAACGTCGGAGGCGACAGCACCCTCAACTCTTTTTTCCAAAAGATCTTTGGCGATGCTGACGAAGACACTAAGCGCGCCATGATGAAGAGCTATCAGGAGAGCGGTGGTACCACCTTGAGCACAAACTGGGACGAGGTCAAAAAGGCCAAAGTAGAAGTAAAGCCCCCTTCAGGCTCAGAATGGAAGAAATGGAACTAATGTGTTTCCTACTTGTACCAATACTTTTGATAATACAAGTCGGAAGCAATTATCTATTTACGTCCCATGTCTCGTCTTACCATCATCGTTGCTGCAACAAATTCAAATGGAATTGGACAAAATTCCCGCCTTCCTTGGCGTCTCCCAAAAGAAATGAAATATTTCGCTCACGCAACGTCCACTGCACCTGCAGGACGCGTGAATGCAGTCATAATGGGCAGAAACACTTGGGAGAGCATCCCCAAGAAATTTCGCCCTCTTTCCAATCGCGTCAACATCATCACCAGTCGTGACAAGGACTACAAACTGTAGGTCTGATACATCATCCACAAACAACACAACTCATCGCCGACTCTTCTCTGCTTTTCAGGGAGTTTTCTGGCGACGCACCCTCATATCTCCATAACGATCTGCCATCAGCTCTAGCACGGCTAAACGATCTCGGTCCCGAAAACAAACCCATCCATCGGGCGTTCATCATAGGCGGCGCATCGCTCTATTCCGAAAGCCTCGCTCTATCCTCAGCTTCTTCGCCCGCATTTGTGGATCGCATCTTGATCACCCGGATCCTCTCACCAGATTTCGAACAATGTGATGTATTCATGCCAAACTTTCTCGGCAAAGATACAGAAAAGGAAGGAGGAAAGTGGACCAGAGCATCGCATGATGGGCTGAGGGAATGGTTGGACTCTGACGTTCCAGAAGAAGTCCAGGAGGAGAATGGAGTAAAGTACGAGTACCAAATGTGGATTCGGGATCCGTAGATAGTCACCCTCCCATCTACCCCCATGGCCCGTTCTCGTAGAAAGTCGCTTGGACCCTCTGAAATATCATCCTTGGCGCTGAATGGCAGTTTTAAGAACCAGGCCACCGTCCAATCATCACTAGACAAATACGTACCTGTTTGTGCTTGGGGTTTTTGGAACACACCACGTAGACTCTTCCTTTTCGTCTAACGACATTGCAGCCATCACACATGACCTTGACGGACGACCGAACTTTCATGCCCCTGGTGAAATCGGGGGCACGAGCAACTGTCGGACATAAATGAATGGGGTGATGTTGGGGGTGCGGAACAGTGGCCGCTCGGAGGCGCAAGGCCAGAGGCCTACTGGACATGAGCAGAGCTCGAAGCATGGTGTCGATATGAGCCAAGACTTGGACAAGTCGGCAACAAACTTTTTGCATCCATCACGTGGTCCGCCGCCCGCAAACTGGCGGTTTGGCAATAACGGGCGATTACTCCTGTCTCTGCACTGCCATACCGTCGTGCTTAGAATAACCTTCACCGCTGGACAGGTGAACGACTAGGGCTCAACGGATCTATACGACTTACATAGATGCCCATTAGACATGATTCCGCGCCTCACTTGGGGGGAACATTAGCCATTGGCTTATTTGTATTCACCCTCCTTTCATTCGTGGTAGAATCCCAACTCACTCAGGTATTTTTTCCCCTGTCATATAGACAATTCACACTCAGCGCTATCTTTAGTATGTGCAAACCACGCTCGGGTATCGCCAACCATTCTTCCTCTTGTAAGTAACAAGTGTTAGTCCCTATGTCTCTCTCTCATACCTCGGTCCCGCAGCTATGTCGTCCACTCTACATTCTGGATTATATTCCCCCTCCATTTCTTATACCTCTTGGCTACCACAAAGTATTCTGCTTCTGCTCTCTGGGGAGGTTTATTAACCGCCATTACACAACATCTGTCACTGTCAGAGGTCTCCCCGAGGTTTCCCTACTTCCGATTTCTCCGTTTGACGCTCATGTTGACGCTGGGGATCACATATCCGGGTTTGTTGTGGTTTGCTGCTGTTTCTCTCGCGTCGTAGGTCGTTAATTATAACTCTACTACAATCATCTTCAAATCAATGCTTTGTTTACAGTATAAGTGATGTTACAGGTGGGAATTCCACAATCACAACTGATTGAGCGATTGAATACTGATGTCAAGGAAGCCATCTGGAACACCAACGCCTTCTTTGCATACGTCATCACCGTGAAAACCTTTGGTATGAAGTGGGAGCCGAGACGGCTTCTGGCCGTCTTGCTTGCGACGTTTGGCGTTCTGGCCGTAGTCTACGGCGGTAGTACCTCAGATAAAGGGAAACCGAGCTCACGAGATGTGTCTTCGAAGACTACCAAGCCTTCGGCTCCCCTTCTCGGCGATTTCCTAACGCTCATTGCATCGATTGGCTATGGACTTTACCAAGTTCTATACAAAAAGTATGCCGCCCTGCCTTCGGATCCAGAAGTTGTCGCGGCCCGCCTATACGATCAGATCCCAGATGATGACACTGGATCATTCGATGAGAGGTTTACAACCTCCGACGCAGGTGACATTGTCGAACCGCCGTTTGGCCTTCACGCCAATCTGTTGACATCTATAATCGGACTTTTTACATTAATCATCCTTTGGATATTCATTCCGATTCTTCATTATACGAAAATCGAGACTTTTGTGTACCCACCCAATAGTACAACTACATTGGCTATAGCTGGCATTGCGCTCAGTGGTGTCATCTTTAATGCTGGCTTCATGGCAAGAATCTCCCTATTATGCTTTGTGACAGAACGCTGATGTTCCCCATCCACGCAGATTCTTCTGGGTATATGGGGTCCCATAATCACATCTGTTGGCAATCTCCTCACAATCGTCCTCGTCTTTATCTCGGATGTCAGTCCGATCAGTCTTCTTCAGTGGCGGTGTAGATTGATGCCAAACAACTTTTACAGATGATATTCGGCGCGGGTCTAGAAAACTTGACTGTGTGGAGTTTGGTTGGTTGCAGTGTCATTGTTTCAGCGTTTGGCGTGTTGGCATATGACATGTTCAGCCAAGGTTTATGAATGCGATGGATCGGCCTCAGGCTATGTTCAATCACAATGTCAATAGACACAAGTAGGGTCCAACACCCGCTCTCGTCGATGTGTATACTTACAGTTATCGCGCAGGTCACGGTGCTTTCGTCATATTTACAACCAACTTTTTAATCTCAACAAAGTGACCCGTATGTAATTTGTGGAGTTTTTTTATATAGAGCTTCCCGCTTTCGAGAATATCACCTTGTAATGAAAGTGTATATCTATCTATCTACTTTCGGAATTATGACCTTGTATGGTTATCCAAGTTCCGTTCCATGACTGCATTTCAGTGCAAATTGCTTGTATCTGTATGCCTCAAGGGCTGCTTCTTTGTTTACCATCAACGCGTTTGATTGCGCGATATGAAGAGCCCAGTGCGGTTTATGATCACGAAAACGCAATGGCCCCCGGTACTTTGTCAATATGACCTCACCCAAGGATTATAGAGAAGCTCTCCTGTAACCTTTGTTCATTTCTTGGCGACTGGAAACACGGTTGCGGTTGCCCCAACAGCTGGTATGCGCCAACCGAATGAGCCCCGTGATACCGTGATCTGGTGTCTATCGCGCTTGCTGCTATGGTACTCAGCCCCACCAACGCCCACGAAAATGGAAAGCTTCATTTTCATTGCTGCTTGATACGTTTTTGTTTCCGCCTTCTTCACGTTTGCCAGGCCGGCTGCTAGACCCATGCCCAAAGAGACCGAAGTGTAGTCAACCTCTTGACGCCCATCTGTTGCGAGCAACACCAAGGTTTCATAAACGCGTGAACGCGTGGGCTCTTAGCTCATCTGACGGGAAATCAGCGAACCACACGATGCATTTTCTCCTAGGATCTCTACAACACCTAGGTGAACAGATCTCCTCTACCTAGCTTTGAACTTGTTCGGATGTCAACCCATGCGCAACCATATGCTTCACCAGCTCGGTTAAGATGAACCTTCCGGTGCTGTAGAGTATAAAACGGTTTCGAAAAATGGACGTTCATTACACTGATAGTGCCCAACTCGTCTTCGTCTCCATCCAGCAGTTGAACCATGCAATTCTTCACCGCCGTTTTTGCCGCCATTGCTCTTGCAGCGCCGACGTTCGCGAGCCCCGCGCCTTTGAGGACCGTTGAGAGATTCAGCGGCGCAAAGTCTGGCAAATTTATCGTCAAGGTGAAGGATGGCGTCTCCAAGAGCGCCTTGTTCGGGAAACTCAAACTGAACCCGGCCATCACCCACAACTGGGAGTTGCTCAACGGATTTGCGGGTCAGTTGCATGGTCTATTTCATGTATTTGACAAATCTAACCCCCAGCTTCGCTTCACCAGGAAATCTTGACGACGACACTCTCAACGCCCTGCGCGCCTCTGACGATGTTGAATACATTACCGAGGATGGCATTATGCACACCATGGCAACTCAGTATGGGTTTTACGCCGAGACCGAAAGTTATCACTAACACTAGTACTAGAACAAACGCACCTTGGGGACTAGCAAGGCTTAGCTCGACTGCCAGGCTAGCCAACCAATCTCCTAGGTAAAGGCCTTTCCCAAATGTTGCATGATTGGGGCCTAACCAGGTCCATGGCAGTGCACTTACCTTCAGCTACACTTATGATGCGTCTGCCGGCGCAGGCGTTGATATCTACGTTGTTGGCAAGTTTCCCGTCCTATATATTCATTTCTTTTTTAACACCAATACTTTTTCGCAGACACTGGTATGCGAGTATTTCTATAGAATTTTTATGTATCTAACCCTCCTTTATAGGCGTCTACACCAGCCACGTAAGCCCCCCCCCCCNCATTGCTAACCCATGTCACAGTCACAGTTTGGTGGCCGTGCCCGCTGGGGAGCCACATTTGGCGGCTACGCGTCTGTATCTGTGGCTGTAGCCCGTATCGACCCGAAAACTCATGAGTATTTTGTAGAAACGCTGACGGTAACGGACACGGAACTCATTGCGCGTAGGTCTCTTATATCTCTGCACCTCGAACTATATTCACACTCGTTTCCAGTGGTACTGCAGCGGGTAGTCAATTTGGTGTTGCCAAAGTAAATCCTCCAATCCGCTACAGGATATCACTCCTTTTGCTCACTCGTACTGCTTAGTCCGCAAACATCATCGCTGTCAAAGTCCTCAGCGATGCTGGGCAAGTTCCAGACACGCTTCCTACATTGAGCTCCTGCTGACTTATACCCGCAACAGCTCTGGCAGCACCTCTGACATGTACGTCCCCACTACACACCAAGATTCTTATTCTTATTGATCTATCTCCGATCTCTGTAATCAGTGTTTCTGGCCTGAACTACGTTCTGACCTCTGCTAGAGCGTCTGGCCGCCCATCTATCGTTTCCATGTCCCTTGGTGGTGGCGCATCTACTGCTCTCGACAACGCCGTTACCTCGGTGAGTTTTAGAACCCCATTGCGCATATATATACCTAACATCGTGATACAGCTCACCAACGCCGGTATCCATGTTGCGGTCAGTCTCTTGTTCTCTCTAGAAATAGGCTCATTGAGTTGAAAATCGATCGAACAGGTTGCTGCTGGAAACTCCAATGTTGACGCTGGAAATACCTCCCCCGCCAGAGCCCCGAGTGCCATCACTGTGGGCGCATCTACTATTGCCGACGCAAGAGCTTCTTTCTCCAACTACGGTTCTGTTGTGGACATCTTCGCTCCTGGCCAAAACGTCATCAGCTCTTGGATCGGCAGCACAACGGTATGTTTTCTCTGTTCTGTCAGCATTGTAACTGTCTCATCTGAGCCCACCAAGGCCACCAACAACATCTCTGGGACTTCCATGGTTAGTGGTTTATACCGCATCAACCAAACAACGTTAATAACAGCAATATATTTATTTTTGCCATAGGCAACTCCTCATGTCGCCGGCCTCATTGCCTACTTGATTGGACAGAGAGGAAATACCTCACCTGCTGCGATGAGCACCCTCCTGAAATCCCTAGCCGTAAAGAACGCCATCTCCGGCCTCCGTGCGTAATAGTATATGATATCCCCTTCGTTGTGGCTAAATTCTAGCCTTCTAGCCTCCAGCACTGCCAACAACTTGGCTCACAACGCCTAAGGTTGGGGGATCATAAAACAGACAAATGCTACATGATGTTAGTCGTCAGGAACTCGGATTAAAGTTAGACGGGTTGCACATGTAGATGTATCATTCTTGTATTTCGGTGAATTAAATGATACTTCGTTATTTGTATCGGTATTTATCAACGATGGTTTAAGAGAACAAGTAGCCAGAAGTTAGATAAGACACAAAAGGGGGGCGTGATATACTAAGTACGAGCGTGCGCGGCAACATAGAAGAAAATATATGATTACAAGTCCAGAACTTCGAAGGACGATGCACGGGTGAATACCGGGGGAAATCAACTAAGAGAAAGGGAGCCAGGTGCTCGGCTTGCGATTTTATGCCCGATGTTTCGCAAAACAATCGACAGTCAATCTCGGGTCGCAGATCTCCCATGACAAAGCCCAGTCCAACGGCCTTCAAGGGCTGCTAACACCAGACGAAAAGAACAAAGCCAATCTGAATCCCAGAGACGTGTGACTGGAACATTGTCATGCTACAGCCCACACAAGTGAGTACTAAGCTGTTGCCATGAGACTGGTGACACAAGTTAAGTAACGAGCACAAGAGTGTGGTAGAGTTAAGGTATGTACCTTTTCCGCTTCGCTTTCGTCATCTCCTTCCGCAAAGCGGCACCGTCTAAAGGTTTCAGGAGTTCAAACGCACACAATAAGTCTTCGGAGACACTGCATTGATTTATTGGATAGTCAGATACCGAAATCACAAGCAAACGAATTTACTCACCTCATGCATGCTCCGTAGTTGTCGAATTCTAGCTCAATATTAATGATTATTGTTAGTAATATATTGGGTCTAGGACTTACCACCGCAATAATTAGGTGCACTGAATACCGTGACAAGGGTTCGATCATTCCAAAACTCATACCCATCCTCCACGACCATATGTGCCCGACATATTAGGTCCATGTCATATCGCACCAGGAATTCATTGATAATGGCTTTGCCAAAGCAATAGCTGACTCCACGTTCGTTGTCTTCCCAATCTAGGGCAGTGTCTGATGGATCTGACCATAGCAGATCGTTCAAAAGGCCGAAGTCTGGTACGTCTGTTGGTCGTTGTATACGCTTTATGTCATCCATAGAGTGAAGGGATGGTGAAAGGCCGCCGTGCACACAGAAGATTTTTGAAGCAACAATGGCGGCAATGGGGAGACAGTTGAAGACATCGATAAATGTCTTCCATGTCTTGATATTACATCGTCGTTTGCATTCGTCATAAAAGCCGTAAACTTGTAGAAAAACCGGCTCAGAATTCATGTTATGAACAAATTCATGGACTTACCTCTAGTCACATTAGCGCATTCGTGGTTGCCTCGTAGCAGAAAAAAATTCTCCGGATATTTGATCTTGTAGCAAAGGAGGAGAAGGATTGTCTCAAGACTTTGTTTCCCTCGATCCACATAATCACCAAGGAATAAGTAGTTCGCAGCTGGTGGGAAGCCACACATTTCGAATAGTCGGATAAGGTCGGAGTACTGACCATGGACGTCACCAACAATCTTAACAGGTGGGGATAGCTCAACGAGTGTTGGTTGGCTAAGGAAAACTTCACGCGCGGCAAGACATATGGCTGTTATCTCCGTGTTTTTCAGACACAGGGATTTGCTGACTTTCCCAGTATAGCCCACATCCAATAGGCGTTGAATCATATCGTCAATATCAAGTGGCTTCAACTTCTCTTTAGTGTTGCCATTCCCAACGGATTCACCCAGGGCTCCACTGCTGGTAGTGGAGCCGGGGCTGAACGGAGTCGCATTGGACAGAATGGTCTGGGTGACGGGAATATCAAGCGGGACTGGAGAAGGTTTGGGCGAAGGCATGGGAGAAGGAGAAGCAGGTACTGATCCAGACACATTGGGTGACTGATCAGGAGGGGGTATTACACCCTTGGCAGGATATGGTGAACCTTGTATCCGGGAACCAGCAGCGGAAGAAGCGAAGGTCCCCTGGGGATCCGATACGCTGATTGCAGGATTTCCATTAGGGACAGGTTTTGGGTCGGAGGGATTGCCGGGTGAGGATCCGGTGGCGCGTGAGAGAGAGGAGTCGCTGGGCTCTTCAAGCTGTGTATCAGGGGACGGTGAATCTGCTGAGGTATCTCTGTCCTTGTCTTTGCCTCCTTTCTTCGTCTTCTTCGACGGCTGCTGGCCCATCTGGGCACTCTGGGAGCCTGGCTGAGGTGACTGGGGCCTTGACTTGGACAGGCGTGAGGTAAATACGGAGAGAAGAGTAGGCGCCAGCTTGGGAGAAGAGAAGAGGTGGGCCTGGGGGATGGTGAACGCAGACTTGCGGACGGAAGTGAGCTGTATGCGATGATGGTCGCTGTTGAATGTTGAACGGCTGACTGGACTTTGTCGCGGTGTAGTCTGGATGTCTGTGGCCAGCTTATGCAAAGTTACCAACAATCATGTCCAAGGAGGTTGTTTGGCGACTTGTTTGCATGCATCGGCTACGTTTCATAAGTACAACTCTCCACTACTATCAGAATCAGTGGTCTCAATTCACTCCTCTCGTGCAGCATATCAAATATCTCATTCATATCGTAACTGCATAATACCATACTCCATGACACTAATGAACTAAAACTTGCCAAACGCCTTAATCGATGCTTTGCTCTTCGACACCCGTAGAACGTTGAATCGCACAGTCTTCGACAATGGCCGGCATTGGCCTGAGCAAAGACACTTCTTAGCCATTTTTCCATTCTGGATTCAACGATAGACGCACCAACAGTAACCACGTCGCCAATTTCTACACGGAATGCAGGGGAAACGTGTGCTGCCAAGTTCTTGTGTCGTTTCTCGTAACGGTCTATGTTCAAGTCAGCTACCTCTTAGAAGTCGCCGGTTATCGTCACGCACTGTATTTTGGGATGTAGTGGAGGTAGTCCCGTCGGATGATGATAGTGCGGGTCATTTTTGTCGATACAACCTTGCCGGTCAGGATGCGGCCGCGGATGGAAACTTCACCCGTGAAAGGGCATTTCTTATCTACGTGCCCGTTTCTGTTGAGCCTTATTTCTCTATAGAAAGCTTTTAGTTGACGCACCGATATATGTTCCATTAATGGCTTCTGAGGGTGTCTTAAACCCAAGACCAACATCCTTATACCATCGCTTTTCCTTAGTCGCGATCTTCTTGCCAACTAATGCCCATTAAACAAATATCGGAACGTACAGATTGCTCACACACCACGGGATTTAGCATTTTGGAAGATGTGCTGTTTTTGGAAAGCCTTCTCGATCTATGGATTTGCAGTTTGAGAACCGAAGATATGCAGGAGATAAGGAGGACGCACTTGTTCTGCCATGGTGTTGATCTTGAGGGCGTTGAGCGCGATGAGGTCCGATGGCCTTCAAACTTTCAGGTTATTGATACATATTTGGGCATAGGGCGAAGCCACAATTGATTAGAAACTGTACAGCGGTGCGGAAGACTCCGGATATGAAAGAAGGCTAGGACGGAGTCTGGTAAGGTTACGTAACTAACACCCCCTGATCGCGAAAGTGACGCGATGTATGCGTATGTTTGTCACTCGTGTTGTATCCATACGAGCGTCACCAATATTGATGCGACGCCAACAAACTCTAGGTTAGTCCATAGCCAATTGGCAAGGCCCATAGCTAATGACCTCCTATCAGGAAAGTTCTTTGAGATGCCCCCGAATACGAAACGACCACCACCTCAACAGACAAGTTTGGCTGAAATGTGGGGTGGTAAGCGGAAGCGGCAAGACGCAAACGCGCTGAACGCTGGGGAGAATGCTATGCAAATTGACTGCACCGAATCTGACAACAGTAGGTACAATGGTAATCGAAACCCTTTGCGTTAGGCTGAACTGAAATAGCTGAAACTCCAAAACCTTTGGCGGTTCAATCTGAAGGTCCATTCGGCATCCCATTGTCTGTTTTAACGCAATTTAGACTTTGTAAACAGACCGTCCAGATAAACTGAAGCTCAAGAAACGAAGAGTTATCGAGTCCGATGAAGAGGACTCTGTTGTTTCACGTAGGTTTCATAATCATCGAGTCAGCTGGGAATTGTAGTTCAATAGTGACATTAGCGGCCGAAAGCGCATCGTCATCCAAGAAACCACTCCCTTCGTTGCCGGAAACTAAGCGTCTCACAAAAACCGAGGGAACGGACAACCTGAAGGCTAAAGTAATAACAGACACGGTTGAAGATGATGATGCAGCATTGTCATCCATTAGTGTCAACGAAGAGGAGCAGGAAGAACCCGATTCTGAAGATGAACTTGATGCTGATAAACAAATAGCATCGAAAATGTCAGTAATTCGTTTGATATGTTGCGACTACCATAGTCACACAATTCGGTCAGTGCTGAAGCAGCGCTATCGAAGAAGAGCGATGTAGATGTGCCGGGAGGTTGGAAAGTGGGAACCCCGTTGGTTCTGATTTTATAACTCAATTGATATATGCTATAACCATTCTTTCCCCACAGCGTTCCGTATGCAGCGCTCACTAAGACATTCTCACTTATCGAAGCTACGACAAAGAGGTTGGAAAAGACTGCCTTTCTGACATCGTTTTTACTTCTTGTCATCCAGCGGAGTGCGAAGGGTGACTCCAAGTCCCTTCTTCAGGCTGTGTATCTTTGCATAAACCGGGTGAGTGAACGTTTCACCTTGATGTTTAAACTATCTTATCCCCAAGCAGTTAAGCCCAGACTATGTTGGTGTTGAATTAGGGATTGGAGAAAGTCTGCTCATCAAAGCCATTGGAGAATCCACAGGGAGGAGCATTTCCGTTGTAAAGGCTGACCTTAAGAGAGAAGGAGACCTGGGTCTTGTAGCTATGGTCAGTGATTTTCCCAGGGGTCAAGCAAAGAAATTGATTTCAAAATGGAAAGAACTCCAAAAATAGTCAAAAGACACTTTTCAAGCCCAAGCCCTTGACCGTACCGTTTGTGTTCCAGAATTTGAGAGACATTGCTCTGACTTCAGGGCATTCGGTCCGTAGTGTTCCTGCCTCTTTGCCCTCCATGATCATAAATCTTGTCAAATAGTCCCAAACCAAGAAAGTTTCGATCATCACCAAGCTTCTCGCCGCATGTCAAGATTTTGAAGCTAAATATATTGTCCGGAGTCTGGAAGGTAAACTTCGAATTGGAAATGCGGAACGGTCTGTGCTTGTGGCTCTGGCCCATGCTGCAGTGTTAGCAGAGAGAGAACGAGGTTGGGGTGTAATTTGAAATATAATTTTCCCCCACAACTAAAATATATGTTTAGCAGCCAAGAAATGGAGTGAAGAGAAGCTGGCCAATCGGCTGGAAGAAGGTGCAAATAGCATTAAATCAATCTATAGGTTTGGGAGGTTTTACATACCATTCCACGATCTATTATACTTACCATATCCCAGTGAACTGCCATCTTACGACCAAGTTATCCCTGCCCTATTGGAATTCGGAATTGATGGGCTGCGGGATCACTGTAAACTTACTCCAGGTGTACCGCTGAAGCCTATGCTTGCGAAACCTACGAAAGCTATCGGTGAAGTGCTTGACAGGTTCGAGAACAAGCGTTTTACTTGCGAATATAAATATGACGGAGAAAGGGCGCAGGTCAGTATCTAGCCGGAATAAACGTTATCTATCTCACCAAACCTTCCAGGTACATAAATTAGACAGTGGAACGGTTGCTGTCTTTAGTCGAAATTCGGAAGATATGAGTAAAAAATACCCGGATCTCGTCGAGCAGTTACCGAATGTTTGTGGTTTGCTCCTTTCATGTCGCTCCGTGGCACTCATCCTCCTCTATAGTGCATTAAAGACTCAGTCACATCGTTTGTCTTGGATGCGGAGGCTGTAGCAATCGATCGGACAACCGAAAAGTTAATGCCCTTCCAAGAGCTAAGTAGAAGAAAACGCAAAGATGTCAAAATAGAAGACATACAGGTCCGAGTGTGTCTTTTCGCCTTTGATCTCTTGTACTTGAATGGAGAAGTATGCTCAATACTTGACTTTCCATTTTATTTTGTTGATACTTATTGGTTTACAAGGCTCTGTTGCAAAAGCCGCTGCACGAGCGGCGGGAATTGTTACGAGAGCATTTCACCGTTGTTCCAGGAGAATTTGACTTCGCCAAATCATCCGACAGCGATACAACGGACGAGATCCAGACCTTCTTGGAGGAAAGCGTCAAGGATGGGTGTGAGGGCCTCATGGTTAAAATGCTAGATAGTGATGCAAGTTTCTATGAGCCAAGCAGGAGAAGTGTCAACTGGCTCAAGGTAAGCTTCCGCCTAATTCGAGGTCCTGTTTTGGCCTGAATCTATTCTGTGCAGTTAAAAAAAGACTACCTTGAAGGAGTTGGAGATTCCCTAGACCTTGTTGTTATTGGTGGATACTACGGGAAAGGCAAACGAACAAACGTCTACGGAGCCTTTCTCCTCGCATGTTATGACAGCGACTCAGAAGAATTCCAGACAATCTGCAAGATTGGTACTGGCTTCAGTGAAGAAGTTCTTCAGTCGCATTACGAGGCACTCAAGCCTCTCGAACTGGTCAAAGTTCGAGGCGACGTGAAAATAGGAGGCGCCAAGCCCGATGTCTGGTTCGAGCCCCAAATCGTTTGGGAGGTTTTAACCGCAGATCTAAGCTTGAGCCCTGTATACACCGCGGCTCAAGGACTCGTGGGTTCATCCGCATAATCTGTACATGGTATCAACTCATTATTATTTCAGGTCGAGGATAGAGGTATTTCATTGCGATTTCCCCGCTTCATTCGAACTCGGGATGACAAGAGTGCCGATGATGCGACTGGTCCAGAACAGGTAAGAAAAAATATTCAAAACCATGGGGAACCAAACTTAGGGATATAAATCAGGTAGCAGAAATGTATGAAAGGCAGGCACTCTCTCAAAGTAACGGGAAGAAAAAGAAAGGCGGTGAGGCTGATGATGGGTTTTGGTGAATTTTAGGTATCCTCTTATCTGTATTATCATCCATGTAAGTAAAGCCAAGCTATTTGTAAGAGGGATATTCCATTTGCTGTGTCTATACCCACATCATTTTTCTACAATCTTCTTCGCTTCCTCCCGAGCAGCCTTTACTGCCTCAGTCACCTTGCCAGGTGTTTCGTTGAGGCTTTCATCACTCTTCTCAGCAAGTGCCAATTTCTTCTCACGACCTCCGTTGTGCCAGTAGTTCACAAAACGAGCGTCTTGTATGGATTGCGCAGTGGCATTTGTGAAATGACACGCGAAGAGGAGATAATTGCGGGGTTGTACGCGCCATGCTATAATATATATCTGTTAGAATCTACCCCAGACAATCTTGTGAGACCAACAAACCAAAACGCATGAAGACCATCCTGACACAGTACTATATTAGCCACGAGGGTGGTTGGGAATCTCCGACTCACGAATAACAAGCTAGTGCAGTAGTCATTGTCCCAGATATAACTTCTTCATCTTTTCTCAAGTCGGAAAGAGCAGCAAGAGGAAGGCCCCAATTTGCTACCTGAAATTTCAGGTTTGTGAACTACATTCGTTAATTGAAGGGTAAGTAACGCTTACAGGTCCCCAGAAATGTGTGCCTAACCAGGACGTTAAGAGACATCTAGATATATCAGGGACATAAAACTCACTGAAGAAGTAATCACGCGCTGCCGGGGAACGCAACCATGTAAAGAAAGTAGAAGACATGATGTGAATAGGCCACCTTGACCCGTTCCAGTGGAAATTTAATAGTAGAGTCACGTGAATCCAACATGAGAAAAGAAGTTCCATCTCACCTAACTTTAGGGCTTTCCAAGGGCTTCCTTGAACTTATCTATCGCCCACCAAAGAGCCGTGAACCTTGGGATTACCTGGATTCTTCCACTAGTTCCTTCATATCTGTGCTTTGTGCCCGCTCGTACATTTGCAAATCAGCCAGGCTCCCAAGTTCAGGTTTAAGTTGAATTGAATTTGAACTTGTCATTCTTACATAGCTCAATTTCGAGTCTGCTCAATATGCAATCTTACGGGAATTATCCTTACCATGGCCAACCGATCTATCAACAACCCCAACCTATGAATGCTGGGCCCAGCACTGGTTACCCTACCGGCTATCCTGCACCTACTGGCTATCCCGCTTTCACATATCCGTCTAATCCGAACCATTTCATACCAGCACCACAACCTCATGACCCTGTAGTACCATTTGTCCCCCCTGCTCACGGAACTGCAACGCCGCGACCAAAAAGTCATCGTAGAATAGCGACGATTCCGGCGTCATCTGCCCCCTACCCTCTCAAATCGGCCATGAAGAGGTCAGCGACATCTCAAGACGACCATGCGTCTAGGCAGACACAAATCGGTACTCAGCACGCTGATCAACTAGCCAGATCGCGGACGTACTCCAATGGTAACATTGCACCCATTCCAGGGACAAATCCGGATTTCCGACCTCGTTCGTCTGATTCCCTAATGCTAGTTGTTATCCGTCAATTGATCGTGATTCCACCAGTTCATATGTTCATGCTGTTCATTGGAAATAATGAACTGCGGTTGGAAAACATTATGAAGCCTGCTATGGAGGAGCTCAGACAAAGTATACTACCAATGTGGCCGGATGGTATCGATTCCGATTCCCAGCAAGGCCACGACTGGACTGTGAAATTCAGAAATTCTCCTTGGGCTATGGATGGACCAAGCGTCCGTATGTAAGCCATTAGAACCATTAAATTGTCCCCATTGATCAGAATGTTACAGAGCCTGGAAAATTATCGTCGAACTTTTTACCTTGTTTGCCCGAAGAGTACGTATCTGGCATCTTTGGACCTGTTCCCTATATATATATATATGCTATGCTTTCTTCTACCTAGGGCTTTGCTTTTCAAACGTCCATCAACACTGGGAACCCAGTTCGTGACTGCAGTGACATATATTTTATTTTGCTGATTCTTAAGTTGTTAGCCCCCTCGCTTAATTTTTGAAGTGGCATCCCAGGACTTCACATCAGAATTTTTCCTCGCCTATTTCTCCGGAGGGGGCCGACGGCTTACTCTTATCAATCCGCCTGCCACGCTCGATATTTCCATTGGCGCCCATCTCAAACTTGTTTTGCCCCGCAAAATTACTACCAATGAGGTGATGCAGGAGAATCTTCGCGTAATCGAAGTAAAAAAGCGGAACACTTTCGGAGGTTCGATAGATCCCGCCCTAACCGGTTAAATCTCTTAATAATCATCGAACGATAGCACCGGAAGTGGAACCTGCACTGTTCCTTATGCATGTACTGAAGATTATAAGTGACCTGGGTTTTGAATTAGTGACTGCCGTGCCTCTGGGTCGGCGAGGACCACTCGGCGTCCGCGCTGGAAGAGAATTGCTCGTCTTCAAGTCGAGCGCAAGGTAGATCAACAATATTCCCAGACTTCCATGGCAAGTGAATGCTTCAACTATTTTTGGAATCCACTGTTGTCGGCTTTATATGGTAGTAATAATAATACGTGACGTTATTCCTCATTTCTATTAAATTCTATACCATTTTGATAACTTTGGCTCCATCGACCAAGCCAGCGAGACTGGTGGCGACTACTTTACCCTCGCTATCCTTACGCTTGAACAACTCATCCCACCATCCAAACAGAAAGTCGCGAGCAATGAGTTTGAACCACGGAGTGAAGAGGTTTCCTGATGATATGAGGTTAGGCACCAATCGAACCGATTCAATTGTGTACGCTACCTGATTCTTGGAACATAGCTTGAAGTTCACTTTTGTCGACATACTTATAAGCCTGAATTTCATTGTGATTTGGCTCAACTGACACATCCGCCGTCATGAAGAGTATATAGTCAACTGGTGATCATGTCAGAGAAGAGTGGTCGAGAACTTCACGAGTTAGACCGACCTTCATGTTCCCCCCACATGCCATTAGAGGGTGCAAGGTAATGTATGCGGGTTAGATATTGGAAATATTCAACTGGCGTCTGATGCTGTGGGATACCCAGTTCGTGTTCGAGCTTCCGTGATGCAGCTACCTTTACACCAAGTTGATTGGTTTCGACTTTCTCAGCCTCGAAATCATCGAGTGGGTGCGAGCAACATGTGTTCGTCCACATATCTGGGAAGGTAATTTTTTCCGATGCCCTCTGCTGCAGAAGTAATTTCCCGTCTGATGGTCGAAAGATGAAGACGGAGAAAGCACGATGAAGTAAACCCTTGTTTATATTCTCCATAAGATGGCCTGTAAGAACCAACATCAGCGAGGCAAGAGAGGTCAACCAAGAGAAACAAACAAGTCTTTTTATCCACTGCTCCGATCGCATTGTCATTCTCGTCAACAAGGATGCATCTTTCATCCATGAGCCGCGATTGCTCTGGGTCATAACTGGATAGGTCGATACTTGCTAGGGCAGCTTGGGCAGCCAATACAGCGGGAGAGGACATAGTGATGATCAGGTGAAGCGGACAAAGATATGGAGGAACAAAACAGACAAGTAGTCCGAAAACGTAAATATATGATCAATAAACTTCGTTAATGACTTCAGGGTCAGGTAGATTATTGTCACATCACATGTTCGTTCTGTAATCACGCATATAATTATCATATCCGATATGATCGATGATCTCTATCTCGGAACTCCTTCGCTTGTAGCTATGCTTGTGGGTGCTGGGCAAGTATCTAGTCATACTATTGTGATGAAAAATCCTCCATAGAGGTCGGCTTGCTCGAGACGAATAAGGTCCTTTGTGGCAAGGACTAGAAAGGCAAAATATCAGCATCATTATCTGATAACCCATAGCCAAGACACACCAAGGCAGTGATAAAATGCATTTGTGGCAACATGTCGGGTACTTGTCGAATAGGGCACAATAGTGTCAAAAGTAAGATGTGTAATAGACGAAGGGAGCGAATGCGACTGCATCTTGACATATCTAAACTTCTAATCAGCGATCAAAAAGTCGGACGAGAGATGAGGTTAAGTACTCCAGGAAATTGAATGAATTTCTCTCAAGGCTGATGAGATTTGTACCGGGTTGGAATTCGATGGGAGTATAATTGTTGACTCGATCAACTACTTACAATCAAGTTCTTCGCTTAGAGCAATACAAACTAAGGAAATGCCTCACCCTCGAAAGCATAGTCTTCTTCGGGAATCTGGTTCAGGGATGCAGGTGATAAACCTATCCCCCCCGGACCTACGACTTGGCTAGGGACGAGGGAACTATCCCTTCGGCTTAGAGAACCCTCCCTTGGCATCATAACTCCAGTGTACTCATGATGTATACGGTCGCTTCCAAGCATGCCAAAGGCACCACTAGAGGAACTCCCACCCGCGTTGTCCCAAGGAAACAGAGAACTCTTCTGAGAGTCAGTTCGCGGTCCATCTCTTTGAAGATCAATTCCAAAGTCCCGAAGGAGAGAGGATGGGCGAGATGCCTTCCTCCCTTGACCAGGATCCTGTCTAAAGTATTAATTATATTTACAAAGCGGGTTCAATTGCACACGGTACCTCGGACGAGCGCATCTGTTCAGTTCCTCGTTCTTGGTTGTCATTGGCTGTAATCGAGCCCCCATTATAATCCCTCAAGTCGAACGTATTCAGAAGTCAGTACCTCGAAATTCAGCATCTACTTCCATGCTTGAACCCAGATTAAAAGGATTGATCCGGCCTTCATCCAATTCCCTATTAAAATTTTTTGAAAGTGGGTTCCTCATTCTTCGGCGTTTGTTTTGAGGTTCGTCTATAAATCATAAGGCTATGTGCGGTGCAGAATTTGCGGTTCAGTTTTATTTACCTTGAAAAGGAATATTCAGAGTGCCAGACCGTGCTTCGACCTGGACTTTGAAATTTTCCTGCCAAAAGTCTACCAAAATGGGTGCTTGTACTAAACACCACGATTGTGTCAAAGGGGTGGATGCCGAGGTCCAGATTTGAAGTTGTAACATACTGCAATCGGGAACACGCCAGACCATTTCCTCGATCATTCGGCCCTTGTTTTTCTCCGATTGCCTGAGTATCATCTCATGCCTTAGTAGATCTTGACTTTGAAGATATTGAGCCCTTGCAATCTCAAAGCAGATCCTAAGCATTCAGAATCTTGAAAACCACCAAGAGGCTATACCTTCAGCTCAGCGTCGGTTAATTCAGTTCTGCCATCTAACAATAGCCGTGCATGCTTGTGTTTCTTCTTTAACGTTCCACGATACCTTTCGAGATTTGTTTCTATTGTAATATCATTCAAAGGCATGGGATTCTCATCTTGAGAAAGGAGTAAGCGAGAAAAGGAAGCAGCAGGACTAGAGGCACGCGGAGGTCGTACAGCCGGAGAATGAGATAGAAAATTATTGTTTTCTGGGCCGAAGAAGAATCGTTAGCGCGTTGCGAGTGGATGTACGTGAGTCGAGTTGACCTTTAGCTGAAACCATCTATGACAAAAGGATTATTAGCGAGCATAAGGACCATCGGCTATACTATTTTCACCTTTCTTTTCAAATTTTTGGGGCTACTAAGGGTGGAATCAAGCGTTGTATTGTTGTTGGAGAATATAGGCTGACCAGGCGCAGGCTGATTTTCGTATTCAAGATGGAAATCCATATGAACATCTAGGTCAGCTCCGCCGGTACATATATTTCTTGCGTCAGTATCATTGCTATCACATATGTAAGCTCTGGGGACCGATGAAAGTTTATTTGATGTACTCATGACCATCTCTGCTCTTAGTTGCAGGTGAAACGCTCCAGCCGAGCTCCCTCGCCAGTTCATCGGCCAATCCGCCGATATCTAGTCCATCCGACGAAGCGAAAAAGTTATCGTCGAACCCAAAATTTGACTCGACTTGGGACGAAGATGGATCAGGCCTAGCATTCATGTTATATGACAAGTCAAAAGAAGCGGAAAGAAGGTGTTCGTGATGTTCTGTAAGGGTGTGCATTGCTGTACGGATAGTCTCCACCTGTGGAGGACACAGTGGCCCACCCTTTTTGATTGGCCGCCTTCCTTTCCTAATTGTTGGATTAAACTCGTCGCCCGACTCAGAGTCATTTCGACCCCCGTAAGTGTTGTTGGAAACTACAGGATAGTACGGTCCACAGAATATGTGATAGAATATGCTCATAACACACCTCCAATGTTTAGATATTCATCCCAGTCCTTTAAATGATGTGAAGATCGTTTAATCGGAAGATCGATATGGATATGACATACAGCGACAAGCCCATCAAAATCGACGGTAAACGGAGCCCTTGGGTCTGGAATAAGTGTCAACGCAGAGTGCCTGTATGCATTTTTCAAAAATTTAAAACCTTGAAGATTTAACGAAAATAATAGCTACCGAACAGATGGTTGTGCCATTTGAAGCTGGGCATCCGCAGCCGAACGTAATTCCTGTACAACCCTCTTTAAAGAGGAGACACAGTTTGTAACATCGGTCATAAAAATTTCCTGTTTTACTAGTGTGGTATGAATATATGAGGTTTTGTATAAATATAGTCCAAACCTTTGTACACACTAGAGGGGGGATTCAAACTCCAGGAGCGACGTACTAGGTGTAACCACTTACCGCGCGACGCCGACCATAAGATTGCTCGACAACCTCAAGGCTAGGGGCTCAGACGGTTCTGCAATGAGGTCGCATAATTGAGTTATATCAGCAGTAAGTATTGAACGCTTCGGTAGTTTCTTGAACGTAGATTTAGACCCCAAGGTTGCGGCAAGCCTCCGATAAGATTGAGTCGGCAAACGAGAAACAAGTCTGTAGATGTTCATATACCAGAGAAGACCAAATCCGCTATCTCTTTGTGACAGCAATTCCGGAGAAAAAAACATATTTCCTCTTACTCAGACTCGGTCCCGCCTATAAAAGAGAACTGTTTGTTGAGACTCAAGACGAAGAAAGTTACTGACAGGTTAGAACAATGGGGATAATAGGTGGTTAATTTAGCATCAGCAAACCTGAAAATGTACTTCGTAAGTATGGGATCACAGCGCTTCAAGTGGTTCGCGGGGATTAAACTTATCAACGGACTTCAAACTTAGTTTGAGATGTATAGATAAATCTAGGTTGCACATGTACAAGGCCGAAATAGCAAGCACTGTATCATCGGACGTTTAGCCACCGTCGCCCGCTGGATCCAACAAGCCTAGCAAATAGTTCGTCTCGCCCTCCTACCCACCTGAACTTTTCTTCCCTTTCCACTTTCTCCCCACCATCTGGGGGTTCTGAAACATAACGAATATTCAAGCCCTTGAGTAGGCCTGCCTTCTTAACACCCCTGGTGTCGTTTATTGGAATGACAAATTTTGGGTCGATAGCCATCAGAGGAGTAAAGATCAACGTTTCTGGGGTCACAGTAATAAGACCCGGCGCCGATGTGTGTTGGGCAGGATAAGCTAGAATGGATTATATCAACGTAATGAAAGTGGTGGATTAGCAAAAAAAGAAACTCACTATGACTCTCAATAGAGCTATCCAGTCTGGGACTGGTCGCTGTAAGGTGAGTGGCCAACGGGCTACGGGTGGCCCACATAGTGCTGTCCTGTGTCTTATTATTGTAAAGGCGATGAAATGGTAATGAATAATAATACCTGTCTACCAGTCACCAATTTCTTACTTTCGTCCGCCCAACTTTTACCTATAGCAGCACGCTCACCCCATTTTTTCCAATCAAAAGATTTGTCCCTTTCTTCGGATTGTTGGCGTTGCTCCTCGCCTCTTTGCCCCTGCGAGGAAAGACCATCATTATTACTTATGTCGGGATAAGTATGTTTCTTTTTGTTTTTGGCGGGTTGTACTTCTAGGCCTGCCGCAACACGCTGTGCAATTAACTCCATAGCGTAGTCTGCATCCGTTGGCGCATCAGCAAACGCTGGTGGTAAACTGCACGAGGGTGTGATTCACAGTCAGCATAGAAAATGGCCTAGCTGAACTATTTACCGGGCGCGTTCTGCCGACGGGAGAGCTGCGAGTATCGGAGTAACATGCCAAAAAAAAACACCTCCTACGAAGTATGTTAGCTTGGCAATGTATTTTGCGGGGAGAAATAGTGTGGTGAGGAAGACGAGGAAGATAGCCTGGCTAGCCTGAGTTCCTTTGCATGACAGAAGATGAGATGTACGTACAAAGCCGTAGATGCGGGACGTTGCAGGTCGGCGCCAAATGAAGATGCTAAGGATGGGGTAAAATCCGAGCTGTTAATTATCTGGAGTGAAACAAACTTCTTAATTCTCTCATGAAGATCGGCAAGCTCAGCCATGATGTGAAGACCTAGACGTTTAAAGTCTTGAGCATCTTGGCTATCTTTGGCGTCATCTAGAACTGTAGCATCTTCGTTCGGAGATAGTGGAAGGTTATGATTGTCTTCCGTAGGCTCCGAGGAGCCCTCACCCCCTACCTTTTCTTGGACAAAATTTTTTGCCTTGGCCTTCGTGGCCTTATTATTAGCCTTCAAAAGCCGCCACATGTCTTTGAGGCCAAATGAGGATGACGCTGAGAGCCTGTAAGATATCTGATCGCCGAACTCGTTTGCGCGTGTGACTTGACGTCGATGCTCCTGGAGTTCTTGTAGATTTGGGTGTGAAAATATCTTTCGTCGAATGAAGGCGTAGAATATACGAAGCAGGAGATACGGCAACAGTAAATTGTGATACCACATTATCCAAAAAATCTGCGGAGAACTGGATAACTTGATGAAAAGGGTAATGGATATGGACTAACTGTACAATGCAACAGACTAGCATTCTTGTCTCGCCACGTGGCCAGGTTGGCCATACGAACAAAGAAAGGAATGTATACAGGTTGGACAGCGAGATAGAGCCGTTGGGTGGTCAGCCGAAGTCGCGCAAGAGTGAAAGCAGGGGGAGGTGTGGCACAAGGGAGCAAGGGTAAGAGATACCGCTAAGGCAATGACAATACTTCATAAGAGTACAGAAGGCGCAACGCAAGTGCTCACGAAAGCAATGTCCTCCGACAGAGAATTCATAGAAAAAGGAGGGGGGCACGTGCTTTGGTTATCTACTTCAGCACCGTTACCTTGAACAGGTTGATTGATGTCCTGAGGTTGGCTCTCTGAGGCCGAGTGACGTGGAGAAGGGAAGGTCTTGTTGTTTGGAGGGGTTTCAGGGAGACGCACTTCTGTAACATACTACAGATAGGGTATAGGTGAGGCAAGGGATCTTGGGTGACGTTGCGTACAGCAGAGAAAAGATGTAGGAAACGCTCGATTTCTTCATTATCATATATTTCACGCAATTGTTGTTCAGACAATTCATCCTCCATGATGGGGACTGAGGCCCGAACGTTGGCTGGGACATCTTGGCCTGGATACTGATAGTGAGGATCATCGGAAGACATGTATGCTGGAGTAAGTGTTTCAATGACGGTGCCACCTTGGTTTCATCTTGGCAAAGCGACCACGTGACTGACGCGGTGGATATTGTTGAATTTCAATCGTTGTCCTCCTGTCCTCCACCACTATGCAGACTCCAGGGACTCAACCAGGTCTCCTCCCATGGTCAAACTCCATTCGCTTGTCTATGGCAAATGATCCTGGTCGCCAGCTCTTCCATGATCAGGTTAACACTCATGGTTTCCTTTTTCTTCAACAATATCTCGACAATATCCTTTCAGGAGCTAAGCAAGAGTACGCATCCCTGGAATTTTCTTATTTCTAGCTCACGTTCGCTTTAGTCCCTTGATAGATCTTGTGAAGACCCCTGGACGCAAGAAACAGATTTCAAAGAAACCCAAGCCAGCTTCCAAGTTAAATAAAGTTGTTTCTCTTTCCTTAGGAGTTAGTTTCAATATACTCTCCTGGCTCAGAGCTTCCTTAATTTTTATTAGGATGTTGTAGATGAGAAGGAGAATATCTCTCCAATTAACACATTTCATGAAGCATTGCTCAAGGCAAAGACCGATACATATGAACCTGCCACTCACACTTCCGCTCTTCAGTCCATAGTGCCCTCTTCACAACAAGTCAACGCCCAAGAACGTGAAATCTTTTTCACAGTCGACTTTACTCCGGCTCCTCCTGTGGATATCTTAGTCCCTGCGCCTTCCGTTTATTCTGAGGATCGTCTTGCCTCGTCACATTCAGAACCGAACGAATTGTCTGTTATTGCTGAAGATGACGAAAATGTCGAACGAAGTCGTGCTTCTATTCAAGCTCCACAACAGCATACTTCCGAGTCCCCCGACGGGAGGGGGAAGTCAATCATAAATGAGTCAACGTCAGATACATTTCATTCTATTGCCCTAGACTCTCCGCAGCTCCCACCATCTCCACGGTCCCCTTCTCCGATTTCTATGTATCAGCCACTTGCTCCAACTCTCGACAACGAACTCGAGCGCCGAAAGTCATCTGGAAACTATATGGCCCTTCCTGAGGATTTAGCATCGCACCCTTCTAGCACAAACACTGATACTGTGACAGTCCCCACCCTCTCGAGAAATATAACAACTGCCCCTAGAGATCCTGTACAAGATCCTGATGCTCCGCTCGGCGATCAAGTAATATCCTTGGCTTCTCCCAAGGGCCCCATCCATAATTCAACCTTTTCGTTGTTCCCTTCTCTCCCTGCTCCTATGCCATTGCGCAAATCTATGCGTTCATCACGCGATCCATCCATGGGAGCGGCTACTCCAGGTGCTGGCCTCAGTGGTAAGCGCACATCGTGGCTTAAAAAGGCAAGGGAAGCCAAAGCTTTAGAGGTGACGGGGAAAAAAAACGCCGCCGCCATGGTAGCGGTAGCGTTGCCAGTGCCATCCCTACCGAAAAATCTTAAACGGAAGAGTGGCGATACATTGATCGCTCCGACGAAAACCGGTCTGGAAGATGAAGAACGACAGTATAAAGTCGCCAAAAACGTCGAGGGGGACGTTGCGTCATTGAAACTATCAGTACCCAATGCCGCCAAGAATAGAGAGCGCCTAGAAGATCAATTCTCGCCAGAATTCCTAGAGTCTCATTCCCCACCTGATGGTATGTTGGACCGTTTCAAGAGGACTGTTGAGGATCTTGGCGCTCGGGTCGGTAAGAGTATGGGTAAATCTCTTGGTGCTGTAGCGGCGGCGAGTGCCTTGGCGGAAGCACGGGCAGCAGCTGAAGCGCGAGTTGCCGAAAGGAACAACAAAGAAGATGAGATGAGGGATTTAGACGCTCCAACGGCCCCCCATGCTCAGGATGAGGCCTTCACAACTGATGAGAATCGCCCGGCCTCGTCAGGGATAAGTCAATTCTTTAAACCGGCCCATGTCTCGAGTACTACTCCCTCACGAGAGACTGAACGACGACTTAGTGTCTCTGATCTTTTCCCGCCGAATGACGGCAGCGCTAAAATCAAACGCAAGATAGCTGGAAAGATATTTCAACTGGCTCCAGCTGATGTCTCTTCTATAGGAGAGAAAGACAGGATCAACCGGGAAAGCACGACGACAACACCCCCGGATTCGCCCCCAGCCACCCGTCCTACTAGTTTGACTTTACCGCTTGGTCCTGTCTTCAACAAACCGCCACCTGTTTTCGTTGCCCCGAGCCCTCCCAGCAAGGCGCAATCCCCTCCCGTGAAAGATGTGCCCTCGGAATGTGCCCCCCACCTTCTATCACTTCTGCCACAAAACCCATCCTCATTAACTGCACATTCTACACTCGAGAGCCTGAAATCAGATGCAATTTTTGATGATAGCGTGGATTCGCCTGCTTGGCTGCCCATGACACAGGACACAGATTATTCCTCTAAGTTTGGATCTCAAGAAGACAGGAATATAGTTGATGAAGACGACAGCTGGCCGATTGATGAAAAACTTACTGCAGGGGTACAGTGGACATTCGGAAGTAGTAGTGGTAAGGAAGATAGCATGACATGGAGCACTTTACCCTCGCAAAGTCAGCGAGCAGACACAGGACGCCAGCCCACAGATCAAACTTCTGCAAGAGATGAGAGTGAAAAACGTCAGATAAATCGAGTCATTCCTGGTTCTTTTGATGTGAACATGGGCGAAGAGGCAAAACATGATCTGGATCTGGGCGATGATGAACTAGAGGATATAGTGATGGCCGGAAAGCCAGCCATCGGGTTTCTTGAAGTCAGTCCATCAAATTTTCGCCCTATACCTAGCCTCATGTTATTATGACAGACTAAGACGACCCGGAGCCAAAGTCAGATGTCCATGGCCTCATCCATATCCTCGCAGTCTCAGCCTGGGTTCCTTGGTCAAGCCTCGAAATTGTTGAGCAGTGCTTTAGGAACGAGCAAGAAAGGGAAGCCCGAAGTGAAGAAAGTGTTACAAATGGCTGCTGTTGCAGCCAAAAGGGTGTGTCCGATGCTGGTTTATAATATTACATAGCTAATACTTCCGTAATTACTAGCAACAAGAGGAGGACGACAAAAAAGCTGCGAGATTAAGGGAAATGGAGAACCGGCGACAGCTTGCAATCCAGAGAAAAGCTGAAGAAGAAAAAGCAAGGACACAAGAACAAGAAAGAAAACTCAAAGAGGAAGGAGAGCGACGGAAGAGAGATCGTGAGGAGCACACTGATAAAAGGCCCCTGAAACCGGTTATTAGTGGGAAGAAGGTGCGTCCCAACCTCCAGTGATATCCCTGCCAGTTCTAATTTTGCGTCTCCAGGACGAAGATACCACCAAGAAACGCAAAATCACGGTCGAGATCGATAAGAGACAGGAAATAAAGAAACCCGCTCCGAAGACAGCTCTTAAATCCTCGATGAAGCAGCCAGCGGCTCTGAGCTCGTCTGCAGTTTATAATGCCTCTTTACAAGCCCTCCCAACTCTTATACCGAAAGCAACCGAAGTCAATCCGCCCAAGTCCACAATTACAGCAGTGCAAAAGGGCAAAGGGAAGGCTCCTGCTAATAATACGCCGATCACAGAAGACGACATTTCACAACCATCACAGCTTGTCCAAATCCAGATGGCCGCCCGGGCCAAGGCTCAACTCCAGGCTGCAAAGCAAGCTGTTGAGCCTTCTATTCAGAGCGAAAGCATCGAGTTGCCAGATATCAACAGTGAATATTCGGATTCCGATGATGAAGACCGTCCTCGGACATTTGATCCACCCAACTGGGCTCAGTCGCCTGAACTACGGGAAGCATTGCAAATCCAGAGCACGATCAATCCAGATGATATTTTTGGTGCCATCCGACCGTTGAGGATGGAAGAGCTATTTAGAACAAGGACAAGCCGTTTTAGAGCTAGGACTAGTTCCGCGAACTGGACAGGTGCCGATAGGCTAACGGCTGAAGAGGAACGAGAATATGCCAGGAGAATGGGGTTCAGGTAGTTCATTGTATGGACTTTCGATGTCTATTATAATATTATTATTTATCTGTATACTTGAAATAACTCTGTACTATTTTGAATAAGTCACTTTATCCAAGTTAGTGGTTTTGTGCAACGTATCGTGCCGATCACATGATAGGTGAGCTTGGTTGTGTTTCCTATCTCTTCGAC
>CEMJ01392937.1:170961-181793 GCA_900068955.1 Clitocybe nebularis | reverse complement strand
CGACCCACCTTCGATCTTTGTTTAAGTAACTCTTGCTGCAACAAGTGGCATTATTGCCTGTTACCCCTCACCTTCTTTCTCACTATGCCCTCTTCATCCTCTTCATCGCCTGACATATCCACAGCAATAGAATCTCAGGACCGATTCTCTTATAAACATGCAACACATGATGAAGTTCTCGAGGATCTCTCAAGGTAACGACATAGTCTTCCGAGACAAAGAACGATCAGATTGACTCGAGTGCCAGCCGTTTTATTCTTAACTTGCCAGATGAGGAGCTCGCTTCGCTAGAACGAATATGTTTTCAGGTAGAGCAAGCGTGCGTTCTATCCTTATTTGTGATATTGCTTAAAATTGACTATTCTCTAGTCATTGGTTCTACGAAGATTTCATTCGAGAGGAAAATCCCAAATTTCCCTCTCTGCCACTCAAGAAATTCTCAGCAATGTTATTTCATGCATGCCCACTTCTCCACCACTGGAGCCACGATCATGAACAAGCCTTTAATACTTTTATGCAATACAAGACTCGGGTACCCGTATGCGGTGCAATTATGCTCAACGACACATGGGAAAAGGTTTGTCCTCTTGTCGTTACAGGCATAGATTCCGGTTTAACCCCGATCTCCTTGTAGTGTATACTTGTGAAAGGTTGGAAATCATCATCGGGGTGGGGCTTTCCGAAGGGAAAAATTAATGAGGATGAGCCCCCTGCCAGTTGTGCCGTAAGAGAAGTATGTCAAATTATTGTCGTTTTTTGTTTTACCAAGTTAAAGCTGTTTCACAGGTGTTGGAAGAAACGGGCTATAATCTTGCAGGCCAAATAGATCCGCAGAATGTGATTGAGATGTCTATCAAAGAGCAGAAAATTTCGCTATTCATCGTGCCTGGGATTCCTGAGGATTATGAATTCAAAACAAAGACTCGGAAAGAGATCAGTGTATGAACATACCTTCGCACCAGGCTTCCGCTAACATATTAAATGTGGAAACAGAAGATAGAATGGTTTAGGCTCACGGATTTGCCAACCTGGAAACGGAACAAAACCGCTGCTGGTCGATTCTACCTTATATCACCGTTTATCGGGTACGTAGTACTCATCATCCGACTTAACCCTGACGATAAACGCCCTACAGGGCCCTAAAAACTTTCATTAACCAACATAAGCCCCGTGACGTTCCTCGCAAAGCCTCACAAAAGAAGAAGCCTATGCATACATCCCAATCGCGGCATGAGGACTCCCCATATCCAACTTATAATGAAGTCAACCAAGAGTCGGGTTCGCAATCTTCGTCTGCTGAAAATGGCGAGCCGCATACACCGTCACCACATTGCACCGAGTCGCTTGCAAATTCGGGACCCCAGGTTGTCGTTGTTGATTCCATAAAACCTGATCCCACAGTTTCGGCGACAGATCCTCATCTCGCGCGGTTACTCTCCTCTCTCGCTATGTCTTTACCTTCCGTCAAACCTCATACACATGATAAACTTAGTAAGACAGTAATCACACCACCTCCCACTAACCGAGGCACCTGTGAGGAACAGAATACACCCGTTCCTGCCACTATGCAGTCTCGACGTTCCCATGCTCTTGCCGACCAAGTAGATTGGTCCGCATCTGCACCAGACCGACCATCTCCTCGCACCGTTAAGTCGCCACCCACGGAACACGCGATTCATCAACACCCATCCGCACCATCACTGGTAGAAGTACCCAACTCCCTGAAACCCTTGAGTTGTAGTGAGCAGGACTATTCACAATGCACTCAACCCCACCCGTATAGTCCATCTCCTATGTCAAATGTCGCGATTCCAGTCGTGAACACAGCAGTGACCTCTCAGCCAGCGGTGGCGACGGGTATCAACCCTTACCTATCACAACCGACAGAAGTTCATTCATCTTCAAAAATGTTGAAACAGATTGCGCTTCTAGAGGCGGTAGCAGACGAATCCGCAAGAATGTCACCATTTTTTGCACATCAGCCAGCAGCTCCAAGCTTACCTATCAATAATATGGATCGTGGTGCTACCCACTATATCCCATCTAGCTTTATACCTTCTCCCCCAATGCCACTCACTTCACGAGGTATTCATATGCTTTACAACCCCGGCCCCTCAACGCCCCCCATATCGATGGATACCAAACCAACAGCATTTGATGGCTCTCCCAATATGCATGACCCCTTCTACATTCGGTCAAAGACTAGTCACACATACCACCGCGATGCTTCAAGTCCTCTGGGAAGCTTAAGCATGAACCAGAGCCAGCTGTTGGCCCTTATGAATGGGCCCCGTGCGACATCTCAACTCTCTAACATCCATCCACGGCCTCCTCAGGTTCGAGGTACACGCCCGGCACCAATTCACCGACCCCTGCCAAACGGTATCATCCCCCCAACGGCCCAATACAGCCCCCTCCCTTATAGTTCGATCCCGTACTCCTCACACATGAACGGGTCCCCTCTTCCAATGAACTCTTCAGAAGCCTCCACACCTCTAACGAGGACATCACACCCAAACGTTCATTCACTGCTATCTATCTTAAATAACCGGAGTGACTCAAAGGCATCTCCCCCTGTTTTACCCCCTCAAACCCTGAACAGCCGCACATGAGAAAACATTCCCTTGGATTAGTCATGGCCGCGATTGTGGCCGCCCTTCTATCCCCCGTGTACTGCTCTCCTTATCTTGCTATCGCCATTATCTCCATTATTATTACCATGTTCATATCAAGACTGACTGTCTCCGCTTCGTCTACTAGTAATGCCTTCGTCTTAGTTATTAAATTCTTTCTTGTTTGGTAGAAGTAGCATTACACCCAATCGGATTAGCATACTGTGCAATATGTTTGTAGGCTTGTACTTTATGTTCCTTTTTCTTTCCCAATTCAGCTTACTTTCATGAAATTCCGATAATTGTACTAACTAAGCTTGTAAGGTGAATTTATTAGTCAGCAAATGATGAAATTTTTGGGAATCACCGTGACACAGACTTGAATATATAAAGTTGTCTAGTGCTGTGATTGGGCTTTGAAGCATCGTCACCTCCAGTCTCTTTGTATTTAATTTGTTTCATGAACTTCATTGTTGCATTTCTTGCACCATCATCATGCTAAACGGTAGCGGAATCAAGATATTCTCAGGTATGCCATGTTTCCCTGTCATACACTTTCTGTGTTTGACGCCCTCAAAGGGACTAGCCATCCTGAACTCGCCGAGATCATAGCTCGACGGTACCTCTTTTTCCTTTCGCCCTAAAGCTCTTTGTTCAACAGCTCCGCCATTACTCAAAACTCAATAATCCCTTAGTATTGGCCTACCTTTATCCAAGGCGGAAGTAACCCGAAGTGGAATCGGCGAGACCAATGTTCGCATTGCAGAATCTGTGCGAGAAGACGACGTATACATTATCAACACTGGATGCGGCGCGGTCAACACAGCTCTCATGGAATTATGCATAATGATTCATGCTTGTAAAATCGCCAGCGCTAAAAGAATCACTGCGGTGATTCCACTCTTCCCTTATTCCCGACAAGACAAGAAGGATAAGAGCCGAGCGCCCATTACTGCCAAACTTGTTGCCAACATGATTCAAAAGGCGGGCTGCGATCATGTCATTGTAAGTCTCCTTCCGACGCTTCTTTGTGTCATGACAGGAACTCAAGGTGTATATTCTCGCGTAGACAATGGATTTGCATGCGTCTCAGATTCAGGGTTTCTTCGATGTCCCTGTTGATAAGTAAGTTTATTACATATGTCAATATATAGTGTCAAGCTCCTGACGTTATATTGGAACACACCAGCGTAATTCGCTTGCTTTCTTGTTGTTTTGTATACTGAAACAGTTTTAAGCTCTATGCGGAACCGTCTGCCATACTTTACATTCGGACCCATTTCAACCTCGATGAGGTAGTAATTGTGTCGCCGGATGCTGGAGGGGCAAAAAGGTAGAGATCACAACTCATGTTTGATAACGATCTGACTCGGCAATTTCAGAGCGACATCGATCGCCGACCGTTTAGGCGTTGATTTTGCACTGTTTCATAAGGAACGTAAAAAGGCCAACGAAGTGTCTCGCATGGTGCTCGTTGGGCATGTCAAAGAAAAAGTTGCCATCCTAGTGGACGATATGGCAGACACTTGTGGAACACTATGTTTAGCAGCACAGCACCTCTCTGAAGCTGGTGTGCTCAAAGTCTATGCCATCGTAACACACGGGATCCTGAGTGGCAACGCACTGGAGTCGGTTGAAGAAAGTGCACTAGAAAAGTTGATTGTGACAAACACATTGCCACAAGCTGCGAATCAGGCGGCTTGCCAAAAGATCGAGGTGATCGATATTGGTGTGGTGCTTGGAGAAGTGATTAGACGAAGCCATTATGGGGAGAGCGTGTCGAAGCTGTTCCATGAGGTTCCATACTAGAAGAGAGGTTTACATGTATAATACGAGGATAGATCTTGAATGGTTTTATTTGAATCGATCTATCCGAATTGGAAGAGGATCTTGATGAAATATGGGGATTGCCATATGCATATGCTAGCGTCAGGGATGGTTGGTGTAAAATTGTGATCAGAAGCAGCTGTGACAGATCCGAGGTCTGTTCTGGTCAGCTGGGCTGAGAAGACGAACCATCGTGGTCGACAGCTGCAACGACGACAACAAACGACAGCCAGCGGACAGCCAGAAACCTCTCTCTCACCGTGCAGTTATCCCGTTCCCGTTCATCTCTGCCCTTCAGCTGCCTTTTCGGCGCTAATTCCCGTGAACGTGTTGCCAGCCTAAACTCGTTCGGCACAATTTGTTGGCAGTGCTTTCCCGAGTTGGCTGTATCCCGAATTGCCTGCTACTCGGCCTTCTTTTTTTCTCTTCCTTCTGTTGCTTGCTGGGTTGCAGCGAACAACGAGCCATCGACTAGCCCCCGACTAGCCAGGCTATAAGCTCTCGCTGCACCCCCCTATTTTACTACTTGACTCTCCCCAACATCCTTCTTCAAGTCTATCTTTGGTCCTGGGCAATGCTAGGTGTATCATGTACGCAACCCCATCTCATGTCCACAATGGCCATAATCTCCCCCATTACAACAATCATTATCCAAGCGGTCACCAGGTCGCCCAGCATTCCCCTAACCCTCCAAATCTACCCCCACCCGCTCCACCCCCCCCACATCGCTCAGGTTCCTCTACAGTGTCCAAAGAGCCTATTACTGTCGTTGGCATACCTAGCGTCTCGATTCAAAACAATCATCTCGTCGTTGGAAGCTCCCAGAGCAGTAAGCTACCTGAGATCAAATTTTAACTTCATACATTAAAGCCTCTGTAGGGTCGACGCGCTCTTATACCCCTCTCAAAGTGTTGGGCGACGGATCATTTGGTACAGTCTGGTTGTGTGATTGGCATGGGACGCTACCCCCCAATACCCCACTGTCACCAATGCAATGTGGTGCTGGTGCGAGGCCTGAATGGGTCGGAAAACGGCTCGTAGCCGTGAAACGAATGAAGAAGAAATGGGAAGGTGGATGGGACGAGTGCCAAAAACTTAAGGAGCTTGAAGTAAGCACGCAGTATCCTTCGTGTTGTTTTCATTAGTACTTATAAAGCCATCAGTCGTTGCGCGCCATCCCTTTTCATCCCAACATCATTCCCCTCTATGATTTCTTTCTCCTCCCAGCCTCAAAGGAGCTTTATTTCGTCTTCGAGTCCATGGAAGGGAACCTATATCATCTCATCAAGGCACGTAAAGGTCGGGCACTTGCAGGTGGCCTGGTATCGTCGATTTTCCACCAGATCGTGGCCGGCCTCGACCATATTCACACTGCTGGCTACTTTCATCGTGATATGAAACCCGAAAACGTTCTTGTTACCACCACTGGACTTTTCGACTATACATCGGTATCTCCTCTTGCATCTCCAAATTCTCCCAAAGAGAAAGATGTTGTTGCCATTATCAAACTCGCTGACTTTGGTCTTGCCCGGGAAACTAAGAGTAAGCCGCCTTATACAGAGTATGTGTCGACACGCTGGTACCGTGCTCCCGAAGTCCTTTTATTGAGTCGTGACTACTCAAATCCCGTTGACATGTGGGCGCTGGGCACGATCATGGCAGAGCTTGTCAATCTGCGCCCTCTGTTTCCAGGGTCTGACCAAATAGATCAGGTGGCGAGGATATGTGAAATCCTCGGGGATCCCAGTGATGGATACGGGTTGGATTCCCACCAAGGCCCTTTGGGCGGTGGTCTCTGGTCGAGAGGTATCAAAATGGCGAAAGCTGCAGGCTTCCAATTTCCAAAGGTAAGTCAATTGATGGAACGGCAGTACTTGTTTGAACCAAGTTACAATAGATTGAACCTAAAGACATCCATTCGCTTTTCGAACGAACGGTCCCCGTATCCTTAGTCCATTGCATCCGTGATCTTCTCAAGTATGATCCCGATAAACGACTCACCAGTCGTCAGTGCCTCCAACATGCATATCTCCATGAAACTATGCCACGGAATAATATTCCCATCCCGTCTGGCCTTCGGATACCAATATCCAACCCATCCGTATCGCCGTCCAACGGCCTTACAACATCACCACAAACATCTCGATCTCCCGCATCCGTTCATTCATCTCACATTCAGCACCTTCACACTTCTCATATTCCTGCAGCCTCTTCTAGCCATCGGTCCTCGTACTTCCCTCCCCCCGTTTCATCATATTCTTCGCAGAATGGCACAGACCTGTATCCTCACCCACATGGTCCGGATATTACCCAAGAAGACCGACAGACTGGAAGGGCACTGTCTTGGAGTAACTCTAATTCCAACCAGACCACGCAAAATGGCGACTATCCTATGGATATATCTCCCCAATCGGAGCTGCCGCATCAGTATAACAACGGACAGACAATGGAGGTGCATGGTTCACCTATGGTTCAAGAATACCCGGCTCGACCCAATATTGAGCCCGATTTAATACAAGACCCTATCAACGGACACGTCGTTCCATCACAAGGAAACAAACTTGGGAAGCTTGGTTCACTATCATTTGGCAAGAAACATAGTAAATGGGGTCTTGGAATGTTTGGCAGCGACAAGTCGCACCATCACGGACTCCCCCCTGTCGATGAAATCCCCACTGCTTCTAGTTCAACGCCATCACTGAAACGTACACAGTCTTCAAGTACGGACAGCAAATCCTTGCGGGACCTTTCTCCTGTTCGGGAACCCCCACTTCGAACTGATGGTGATGTCAAGAAGCTCAATAAGAAAGAGGCTGAGCGCGTCCAGAGAGAGGCTGAGAAGCAACGGCGTAAACTTGCAGAGAAGATGCACCGAGAGCAGGCGCGAGCAGTCATGCAGAAACGTAGTCAGATGACGCAGAAAACGAACAACGATATCGAGTGGCTCGGTGGCAATGAACAACGTCTTGACCTCTCGGAGGCTTCTTCCAAAGGCAAAGTGGCATCATCAGGGCCGATTCGTCAAAATCAGAATAGTGGAAACATTGCGGGTTCGGTGACTATTAACGCTGCTGCTGGGAGGTTTGTGCCACATGGTGAGAGTGGAACTGGGAATGACCGCGACTGGCGTGGGGTCAACGAAAGGATGTCCAAGGCCCGACGGCGAGAATTCGATGACGATCATTCAATGTCATCCTCAGACGTTCACAGCATTGGACGTCTATCATCAATATCCTTCGCAACAGTGGATAGCGATCCAGGACCCTCCCGAATACGAAATCGCCCCAGCTTGTTTGGCATCAACAGGATGACTTCAATGTCATCCTTGCGAACATCCTTTGATGATTTTTCACCATCGGCCCGGTCATCCAATTCATTCTCTTTAGAGGGACAGCTTGCCCACGACTTCCGTATACAAGCATCTGTCAATCCTACGCAGTCACAGCTGGCTGGGAGTGTATCTCCTCCGCCTATGCAAACACTTTCACTTTCGCCTACCCTCTCGCCTCCTCTTTCACCGTCGCCTCCCTGGATTCAAGTGCAACAACATAAAGATTCTCTTTCTGCTCGGCGAGATCAATCTCCGCCTTACATTGCAATGCCCTTGGTACATCAGAACGGGCCCTATAGCCCGTTTGAATTCAATGGACAATTGCATGGGCATCCACCAAGTCCTTATGGACATTCGTCCAGCTCGGGCCATACACCCAAATCTGCGAAATCAGCTATAAATCCAATATTTAAAGTGGTGAGTTACAAATGGGACAGTGTGGATGGTCTGGTGCCTGATCATTCTGGTGACTTCGTTCAGCCCCCACTACCACCACACACCGGAGACAGTTTGTCCCCTCCCAACCCCCTCCCACCTTTTTCCCAGCTAGAAGCTATTGCCGGAGGTGAACTTCCACCTCTTTCCCCCATGTCGTTTGTTACAACCCCATCCGAAGATGCTTGATCTTCATTTAGATATCATCCAACCACCACACTCTTTGGTTTTTCATTCCTTCTTCGTGAACATCAGTCATTAAACCACCCTATCTCGCCGCATTCATCGCATTTGTCCTGCCCTTGGACCCAGGAGGTTGTATCCCAAGGCATACATATAATCAATCATTGGCTCTACCTCCTGATCAGCACGGTTTCCTAATCCTGGGCTTTCTCTCCATATCGTACTTACTGTTCTCTAGTTGCATTATTCCTAGCCGGAAGCTACATATAGTAGTAGACAGACCGATTGTATTTTTACGCTCACCGGCTTGTATGAAGGTCAGTAATACGAATAAAACAGCTTTTAAGATGGACATAAAGATAATTTGTATTCGTCTATCCCGACACCAGTTTGTGCTAATCATGGTGATGCGCTTGTTCGAAGCGAATTCCACTATCCAGATCTCATTAAGTATATAACAAGTAGGACAACGAGATGGTTCTGCGCACCAATATCTAAGAGATGTGAAACGAATGGTCAGGTAGGGAACAAGATAGTACCGTGATTGACATACCCGCATGCACGAGGCCCAGGCTTGTCCTGTCAACAATGTCATGGCACGAGATGAACAACGTCCTTGCTTGAAGGTAAATAATCCGCACCAGATTTATAAAAACTTTTGGATGACCCAGCGGACCTCCACCTAGATATTCTCAGGATTGAGTCTATACTCTAGTAAATCCTCACGTACCACCATCGCATACGGCTTTTCTCCCATGAACAAGTCTCACTTGCTCGTTTGCAATTAGTTCCATGGCACTCAATGGATTAGGCTGTAGTTCCATCGCTGTCTGTTCAAACCGAGGGTTTGATCCACCTGCGGGACGCTGTTGCTGGTTGGTAGACCAGGTTGTTGCGTAATTCGGTGCTTGAGGGGCAGGAACCGTTTGGGTCTTCGTTGGCAAAGATGGGGTCGACGAGGACGACGAAGCCGCGCGCGCAAGCATTTTGAAAGACTTATTCATGCGAGGGACTACCCGCCAACTAAGCATGATGGACGAAAGTCTGAGTGAGAAGGGTTGAGGTTGTTGGCTTAGTTCAAATTCGAAGTCCGTTGGCACTATCGAACTCTTCCGAAACGAATCAATTCCGAGTAGAAACTTCAATACACAACCTCATAAAATTTACAGCTTCTGCCTAATTAAATGCCATTGAATATTCAAAAGCTTATACAGGAGCCATTTGGGCCATATCCTGACCACCTAATCCTCCGTGCCCAACCAAAAAAGGCCACGGTTCTGAACGTAGCATCTGTTTATATGGAATGTGCCGGATCATGCATCGGGTTCGTTGTCTATTCATTGATATATCTGAGACTCCAGTTAAGAGCTTGGTCTAGTTTGGATGAATGTGAGTTTATCAGCAGGGCTCCCGAGAGCAGCAGAGTCGCACAACATCCTGTGTATTTTTTTGGAAAACTCCTTGTCGAATCATTGGATTGGCTCTCAGACCAGGGGAAGGAGTGGCTGGAACGAGATCTGCGGAGAGTAGACCATGAAGTCAATCATGGTGTGGTTAGCGGGTTGACCCTTTCCCGACTTTATGGTGATGTTAGAAATGAAGGTTCAAGAATTACAGTCTGGATTCGAGGGAAAAAAAATATGCAGGCTTTGTTCCTCAGTACGCTTCCTTTTGGTTACTTCTTGTAGCACTTAACGAACATGCTTTATCTAGTTGATACACATCCTGAGAGCCTTATCTTTCATTCCAGGACAAGAGAAAGGTCAGTCCTTCTGTTGGGTGTCAAAACTACATTTATGACATGTTCCCAAAATACGGTAGTCGAACATACAATATAACTTCTCTGGATGTTTTAACATTCGAAAAAAGCCGAAATTTCTTATCCCGCTACCAACTTTGGGCGTTGATTGACGAGATTATCAAGACTGACAAGGACGACACACCTCGCCAGGATCGCACAATCGACTGGCTAGTTGACGCATATCTCCAGAGGTTTAGGAAACACGATATTTTTCAGCGGCACATCTTTGATTTTCGCAAAGATACGGATGTTGATAAGCATGGGAAGACAAAACGGCCGAGGTATCTGAGACATATACCCCGTGCTGAAATTTTTGGCATTTTTGCAGGTCAATCGGAATGGCTCCTTGCTCAACAACTTGCATCGGCATCTCATTCACTTCGAAAGCTTAACATATCAAGCTGGATAGCATTTTGTCAGCAAGTCAAATCTTCTCGGATGAAAGCAACTGTTAATGGATCTTACTGGGGGCTTCCTCATGGCGTTGGAAGCTCAAGTGAAAGCAGTGATATCGACTTATCTCAGTTTGGAGGCACTCAAGAGTTCTGGGCAAAGAAAATGAGGAATGCACTCAAGCAGCAAGGCAAAACCAACCGAGTAAATTATTTTTAATTCATGGTTTTGATTGACTCAATGAATCTTT
>CEMJ01392937.1:151554-170929 GCA_900068955.1 Clitocybe nebularis | reverse complement strand
GAAGTACCACGGCAGGAACGGACCACGACATTTATATATGATTCGGATTTTTCGGAAGCCTCGACCCCCCCTGCATCTGGCTCGGATTCAGATGGCTTTCCTCCACCAACTCTAGGTCTGACAGTTCCTACATATTGTTGGGGAGCACCGAGTCTTCCTCCGGGGCAATTCGAGTGGCGGTGCAATGGATGTAATTATACCATAGACATGTTGGACCCAAACGATGCAAACATGGATGGACTGCCAGTTGGTATAGTTGCTAAATTGAGGGGAAAGACGTTGGAATCCCCAGACGAGATACAGCAAGCACTGTGTGAGATGGTATCGAAACATTACCATACTGTCCATTTGAAGGAGATAGGGATGAGGCTAAAGTGGACCGGAAGGAAGGTGAGTATTCCACTGGATTAATTTGATCAAAGTTGTGATAACCAGAGTCTAGTGGTGTGTTGAGGCAATCCAAAGGAAGGTAAAAAGCAGGCCAACCACGGCAGTTGTCAAAAAGGAGATAAATGACCAGTGGGCGTGAGACAAATGACATCATCTAGTTTGAGTAAATGCCCAGAATGTTCTGTTCCTAGCCAGAATAGACGAGAATCAGTTGTCTTCCGATAAATGCTCTGCTCGACCTTATTCTATCTCACTACTTCGCAATGTCCTCCAACTTTGATTTGACTGAAAAAACACAGCAATGTCTTTCAGATGCCTTCCAGCTCGCTAAAGACTACGCAAATGCTCAAGGTAAGCACCATCTCCTTTCAAGTTTACAAGTGTCCGATATCATGAATGCACCTAGTCCATCCTGCCCACATCGCATTTATCTTGATCAACGAGGGTTCGGGAGAAACTACCACCAACCTTCAACCCTCGAGCGCTTCTCCCTTGCCGCTGTTTGCATCCGTCATCCAGCGAGCTGGCGGTGATCCCGTAGGTTTCCAAGTACTCACTATCTAACTAACTGCCGTTCACATCTTTCACAGGCATCAGTAAAGCGCGGTATACAAAAACACATTGTCCGCATACCCGTACAAAGCCCCCCTCCAGATGAGACGTCGCTCAGCTCAGCTTCTCTCAAAGCACTCCGAGAAGCTCAAAGCCTACAAAAGACCATGCATGACTCTTACATTGCACAAGATCATCTCCTTCGTGGTCTTTTGAAAGACCACTCGGTTGCCGGTGTCCTGAAAGAGGTCGGCCTTACTGAAGCTGCACTGGTCACTGCAATCGAACAAATCCGGGGTAATCGTAGAGTGGAGTCAAAATCGGCGGAGCAAGGCTTCGATGCTCTACAAAAATACGCTGTAGATTTGACTGCATTGGCAGAAGAGGGTAAAATTGACCCTGTCATTGGACGCGATAACGAGATTCGGCGTGTTGTCCGCATCCTCTGTAGAAGGTATAGCTCAAGCTCCCCTACGCACTTCCAAAATTTCATCATTGTTTAGGACCAAGAACAATCCAGTTCTTATTGGCGAGCCAGGTGTTGGTAAGACCTCCATCGCTGAAGGTCTTGCACAGCGAATTGTCAAGCGCGATGTCCCGGCTAGCTTAATATCGCGGCTGTATTCATTGGATATGGGTGCACTCATGGCAGGCGCCAAATACAAAGGAGAATATGAAGAACGCATCAAATCAGTTCTCAACGAAGTGGAGAAAGCTGCTGAAGATGGCGGGCCTGGAATTATCCTCTTCATTGACGAACTACATCTGATCATGGCCGGTCGTGGTGGAGAAGGTGGAGGAATGGATGCGGCGAATTTATTCAAACCCCTGCTAGCACGCGGAAAGCTCCGTTGTATCGGTGCGACTACACTAGCAGAATACAGGAAATACATCGAGACCGACGCTGCTTTGGAGCGCAGATTTGCACAAGTCATCGTCAGCGAACCTACTGTTGCCGAAACAATTAGCATCTTCAGAGGAATCAGAGAAAAGTATGAAGTCCATCACGGGGTCAGGATTCTCGATGGGGCCCTAATATCTGCTGCCACATTAGCACATCGCTACCTGACATCCAGAAGGCTCCCGGATTCTGCCATCGATCTAGTCGACGAAGCTTGTGCTAGGTGTGTTGTCTTGGGTTGATTTTGAATTAAATCTGATATATTCCGGTTGTAGTGTTCGTGTAACGCGAGAAACCGAGCCTGAGGCCATTGACAAGCTACAGCGTCACAAGCTTGAGCTCGAAGTGGAAATACATGCTCTCGAAAGGGAGAAGGATGCAGCCAGCAAAGAACGCCTCCATGCAGCCCGAAAGGCAATTGCAGACGTCGAGGATCAACTACAACCTCTTAGAGCTGCTTACGAGAACGAGAAGAGCAGGGGTGACGAAATAAACGCCGTGCGCAGAAAGATCGACGAAATAAAAGTCAAGGTGGAGGATGCCGAACGAAGGTAACCACTTCTATCTCATCCAATATTGGTTCCAGATAATCAACGCTTTACTGTCCTGCATAGACACGACCTCGCAACTGCCTCGGACCTTAAATATTATGCTCTTCCCGATTTACAAGCACGATTAGAACAGCTTGAAGCCAAGAAATCCGCACAAGATATCGCATCTGGTGGTGGAACAGACACAGTTACTCCCGAGCAAATAGCAGAGATTGTAGCACGTTGGACCTCGATTCCGGTGACCCGATTAATATCTACGGAACGTGAAAAACTCCTCAAGATGGAGAAAGTCCTCGCAAGCAGCGTTGTTGGCCAAGTTGATGCGGTCAAAGCAGTTGCCAATGCTATCAGGCTTTCTAGAAGCGGACTTTCTAACCCTAACCGACCTATTGCAAGCTTTCTAATGGCAGGCCCTTCAGGAACTGGAAAGACCCTGCTTGCAAAAACCGTAGGCGTGATTCTACATTACCTATCGTGAACTGCATTGCTGATGACAACGTTAGCTAGCTACCCTTTTATTTGATTCGCCTGATGCTATGATCAGGATTGATGGCTCTGAATATTCAGAGAAGCATTCTATAGCGCGTCTTATAGGTTCGCCACCCGGCTATGTGGGTTATGACGCCGGGGGTCAATTGACGGAATACGTTCGACGAAAGCCGTACTCTATCATCTTAGTGGACGAGATCGAGAAAGCCTGTCGTGAATTCGTGACGTTATTTTTACAAGTTTTGGACGATGGCCGTTTAACGGATGGCCAGGGCCGCGTTGTTGACTTCAGGAACTCGGTTATCATCATGACCTCGAATCTCGGAGCAGCGTACCTCAACGATATGGGTGAAGGGCCCATAAAACCTCAGACAAGGTCACTAGTAATGGGAGCCATTCAGACGCATTTCCCACCAGAATTTGTGAACAGAATTGATGAAATCATCATTTTTGTGAGTTTATCACAAGTATCATGTTACCGTGGCTGACTTTTCAACAGCGTGCTCTCTCTCGCAAGAATGTGCTCAAGATCGTTGACATTCGACTACAAGAAGTGGAAGATCGCCTTGCGGACCGAAAGATCAAACTGGATATCGACGATGAAAGTAAAAACTACCTTATGTCCGTGGGGTACTCAACGATATATGGCGCTCGTCCTCTCAATCGCTCCATCCAAAGTGATCTTTTGAACCCACTATCCGTGATGCTTTTGTCAGACCGCGTTCATGATGGGGAGGTCGTAAGGGTTCGATTTGATGGACCACGTAACCGTCTCCAGATCATCCCGAATCATGAGGGGACCATCGGTGAAGAAGAGATGGAGGTTGATGATTATGAAGATGACGATATTGAGATTGAGGAGATGAACTAATTAGGGTTATTTGATTATGTAATGTCCATGCCGAATAATGATGGTGCTACTTACGTATCATAACCATATGAGTTGGTTCACTTACCTGCACCCATCAGCTGCCGTCTAGTTGTGCGACAGTCTTCGGGGACAAATAACAACATGTACGCAACACACATATCCATTCCTTTGGGCATCGCAATAGGGCTCCTCGCATCTTTCGTCCAATCCCTTGGTCTTACAATCCAGCGCAAGAGTCATGTTCTCAACCAGTTCTTACCAGAACACAAGCAACGGGTTGAACACCGAAGACCGTGACTGTCTTCTCACTGCAAAGCCCTCACAATGTGACTGACCAGCCGTCCTTTCTTGTCACCTAGGCTTTGGATATTAGGTTTCACCATCTTCATCTCATCTAATATCCTTGGGTCCCTTGTTCAGATAGCATCTTTACCTGTGGTTATCCTTGCGCCTCTTGGTGCTGTTTCTCTCCTATGGAATGCATTCTTCGCTCGCTTGATATTGGGTGATGTATTCTCTCCATGGATGATTGTTGGGACTTTCCTTATTGCTGGTGGTGCGGTGTTAATTGCCATATTTGGCATAGTGCCAGAGCCAACACGTTCGTTGGAAGATCTGCTGGAGCTGTTCAGGCGACCTACCTTTGTGGTATATTTCTCCATTCTCGGAGCAGCCGTCTTTGTTTCCCTTGTTATTGTGTGTAACACGATTAATCTTCATATATGGACCATCTGATTTATTAAGGAATATAGACACATGTCATAGACTATTCCTTCTCTCGAAAGCTGGCCGAGAGTTCTCCAGCTTTTTCGCATTTACCATCACCGTCGGGCCCCACGGTTCCGGCAACAGATTGCGGTGTCCCCACAGAAAGGACCCCCCTGATTGACCGTAAAAACTCTCCCTCTCCATCTTTTCAGAAGGGTTCGCTTGACTCGGTGGGCTTCAATCGCACACGACTGCTTCTGGCCATTTCATATGCGTCATTCTCGGGGATCATATCTGGCATGTGTCTTCTCTTTGCGAAAAGCGGTGTTGAGCTCCTTCTCTTGACCCTTCGTGGTCAAAATCAGTTTTGGCGTTGGCAAGCGTGGGTACTGGTACTGGGACTTGGCGTATTCGCCTTGTTACAGTTGTGGTATCTGCACAAGGCCCTCGTTCTAGCCGATCCGACATTAGTTTGCCCATGTGAGTATATCCCGCCTTGAAAATAGTATATTACCCTGACAGAAATTAAAGCGGCCTTCTGCTTCTATAATCTTTCATCTATTGTGAATGGTCTTGTCTACTTTGACCAGTTTTCCCTCATCCCTCCGCTGCATCTCAGTCTCGTCGTTTTGGGCATTTTCGTTCTCCTTGGGGGTGTTTGGGTTGTGAGTATACAATCCAAAGGAGAGCTGGATACCCAAAGTTGGGATGAAGACTTTGAAGAAGAAAGGTTACAGTGTGAACCCCAGACCGTGGGTGTTCAATCCGATGATGACCACGTCACTAGAGATAGAGGGAAAGCGCGTCTGGGTCCTGTTCCCATGGAACGAGAGACAAGATCGGAACCAAATATCGATATCTTATCGACTTCTCCTGAAGCCATTGGATTGGGACTTGAATTAGGGTTGGAGCACTCCTTGCATTCACAGTCTTCAACAGCACAAACAGAACAACTCACGAGAGTTTTCTCTGAACCACGGGGATCTAGTAGTAGTCACGCGGTACTTTACTCTCCTCACAGAGGGCGGGCTTCACAGCTACACAAAACGACCTTTGACACTTCCCACAATCCATCATTTTCAAGCCAACATACTCATGCTCGCACACCTTCCTTTAATCAAAACTCAAGGTACACGACACTCTCGCCACCTCTGATACCCATGAACCCTGTATCAACTCTTGGTGCGGGATTCCAGATTGGATTGTCTCCAGTCAGTCCGGGGTTCGCAATAGTGCCCCGGGAACGGGGACGGAGATTGAGTGGACTGGGTCTCACAGACGCAGATGGAACATCGTCGTTTCTTGGACAACCTCAGAGACGGAGGACCGTTAGCGAAGGTGATGCACGGAAGAGGACATTGATATTAGCTCGTAGTCAGCAAGATGGGCTCGAGGAGAGGGAAAGTGAAGGAAGCGACGAAAGTGAAGATGTCGACGAGGAATTATCAGAGGTAATAAGCCATGGGAAAGGCAAGAGTAGAATGGGGAAGGTGAGATGGAAGTGGTTGAGGAACGCTTTTACTAGAAAGGAATGAGGACAAGATACCCCCTATTAATGAACATATTATGTAATTGTTATACTGATAATTAATGATTGCCGGTTGCCATAAGATACTTCCAAAAGAACGTTCCGTGATGCTATTCAATTTCGTGCGATCGTCAATCGAGATCTAAGAAGGTCGAATCACGTGATGGCGATGTTTCTTTGCTGGTATGCTGAGCCTGCGAGGGAATTCGAAAGGGTTAAGAAGACTTGTAAAAGCATACTCGCTCCAGAAGACAAAAGGTGGCGTGCAGGTGGGATTATCAACAAACGCCCCCATGGTAAGGTGGGGCAAGCCTCGGAAATGAATTGTGGGAAGGGACGCGAAGTCACTACATAAGCGATGGGCTGCTTGGAACCCTGAGATTTGTTTCAACTTTCGTTACTTTCCGTACTTTTTCATAATGAACAACCAGAGTAAAGGAGGCTGAAGATCCACCCTTTGCTTCCCCTCCAACACATTCCTTTTCTTTTCCACTCGTTCATTTTTACCTGCGTCGTCCCTGGACCTGGCTGTAATGGCCTCCATACGCAACAGACCTACGGCATCTCTTACTACAAGTCATACGCCTGCAGACAGAATGCTGAAGTCCCGATTCTCCGACCAGTCTCTTGTTGAGATTCAGAAATCGCGTTCGAGTTCCAGCAAGCCAACTTCTCAACCTTCTATTATTCCAAAAAAGGATTCTGGGCGCCCAACGAGCCCAGGCACTCCGATCATCAATATTTCGCTCGAAAATAATGCCGACCATTCCGCCCCTCCCACCACCAACCCTCCCACTGCCGACCCAGCACTTGCTGAAGAGCTCGACTACATTACAATCACTGCTCCTTCCATTTCTAGCCCAAATTCCCTCTCCTCTCACCGTACAGACAAGGCCTCCCGTATACTCGGCATCAAACATCGTAGAAGCATGGAACCTATTCCAGCATCCGCTCGTAACTCTATTGTGTCCACACGTTCAGCCCGAGACCCGCCTCCTATGGCCTCATTTATACCTACCTTACCCCTTACTTCCCTCTATGTCGTTTCAGGGCTTCCCAAGTCTCCTCACACATGGACGCTAGCGGATCCTGACTCTGTAATTGGTCTGCACCACAGTGATGGAGCTGTCAGTCGGTGGTGGCGTCCAGAGGTACTCGGTAGTACGGTCAGTCCTGGTGCCGGTGGGGGGAATAAGAAGAAACGAGGGAAGGGAGAGGAAATTATGAAGGGGGCTGGCGCCCTCTCGAAACAGGAGGTTGGAAAAATGCTTTCCAAGGCTCTTAAAGTAAGTGTGTACTACTAGTCACGCGAAAATACCTAACCTTTCACAAGCTTTCCTTTACTCGGGAGGTCGAAGTGATTGCCTCAACACTCCAGCCGGCGTCTACTATTCATACATTTACCTTCACACTTCCAGCACCCAATACTCCGCTGGCCCCAACACCGTCTGGTGACCTCCTTCGTGCATCGGTCCTCTCCAGTGGTGATAATCGCTCTTCTGCCGCAACTTTCGCTTATCCCTATACGGATGATCCATTTGCGCGTCCATCCTCAGCCTATCTAGGGCCTCCTAGCCTCCTAGGTCATGGCGCCCACAACAACTCTTCCGCTGCCACTGCGAACTCTAATGATATGAATCAATCTGCGGGCAGCACCGTTACTTATCATGGTGTCTGCTTGACTGTCTGGTCGCACGCCGATGCTGAGCGTAGCAGTGCAATTCGTCGTACACTAGAGGCCGGCCGTTCACGGAAAGAGTCTGCCCAATCTCTTGTGGCATCTCGCCTTAAGAATCTCCGGGCAGATGTGTCTGGAGCTGGCAGTGATGGACCTGATCCTACTATTCAGGCTCGAAGGAGTGCAAAGAAGAATTCTCGCGGTCCTTGGGCGGACGTAGATACCGATGGTGGAGAAACGGAAGCTGAAGGTGCCATGAGTGAAAGTGACTTTGAGGTGGCAAGTACCGTCGGTCATGGCCCTGGCGAAAGTACATTGTTTCTACCTGGTGATACTGTGTTCTGGTTACCTTATGCTTTAAGTAAGTTTCAGTTATTATCAACATTCTGTTGACCCAATACTAATATCGACGTGTCAGCCCTGGTTTCCCGTCATCCAGTCTACGACCTCATGCGTGATTACCTCACTCTCTCATGGGCGCGGTTCTCCAAGGATGTGCAGTCACACACGCTGCAAATATCTAAGATTCTCGCCCATCCCGCTCCACGAGCTGGTGATCTTATCAAACTCGATGCGAGCCCTAAGAATGACGGTGGCGACTCTAATCTGGAGGTCATTGCACGTTTCCCTGGAGGCCTTGACTTTGGCCGAGGACTTGTGGACATCAATTTTACAATGTGGCCGTTGTTCAAGTGCCTAAATATTGACAATATTTTGACCATTTGTGAAGTAAGTTGTCCGTTTGATGAGAAAAATACTCTACTCAGCCAATTGCATCCAGATCGCTCTGGCGCCTACTGGACGAATCTTATTTTTTTCTAGGCATCCAACAATGCTTGGGGTGTGTATTTCGCGATTCTGACCCACGTTGGCCCTCTAATATATGTATTGATAGATTGCTGTCTCCACGATCAAATATCTAGTTGAGTTGCGTGGATGGAATGGAATCGCCCTTCCTGCAGTCCATTCTCGTGACGCGAAAATCTACATTGATGATCCTGGCCCATGGATCATGGGACTTGCAACAGAAGCAAGATACAGTATCAGGCCTGCTCCCGAAGTTTGTGTCTGTGACTTGTATGTGTTTTGTTGTCCAATTTCTTTTTTGCAAATCTCAACATGTTATTCTCAGGGATATAAATTATCTGTAAGTACCACCGACCTGTCTCAGTTCGGAAAACTCATTCCCTCATTAGGAATTGTCCTTCTCCGCCTGTGGGTGTTGTTTCTGTCAAGCAACAACGCGAGAAATATAGACAAAAACTCCTGGCAGCTTTCGAATCTCATTATCACCCTGACCATTCCGTTCCCAGGTAAGTTTCCAACGAAAAAACATCCAACTCGCTGATCGGTCATACCCTATACATGCAGCGAGTTCAAGGAGGCCTTTCCTGCTGGGCGCTTCAGACCTGTGTGTAAAATTCAAGCAAAGAGAGGGGCTTCCTCGGCCGCTGTTGCCGAACAAATCAAACCACCTGAATGGTGGCATTCTACTCGCATCATCCAGGCGTTCGACATCGTTTTACAAGACAAGGTGAGATTGATGGATATATAAATACACAGGTTATTGACTATTCAATGGGTAGTTCAAAAAACCTTCTTTCCTGAAGCGCATATCGACCTTTGGCAGCACCAAGCGGCCCCCCCAGTTAACAGCAGCGGAGCAGTTGATTCAGCATTCGATCCGCAAACGTGCGACCGCATTTGTAGACGCGCGGGACGATCTTGAGACCAAAATCGGGCGCCTTTCGCGCCGTCTCAACTTCTTGATGACCGAATCAGATCTTTGGAGGGACAAATTTGTCACATTCGAACAATATGCCGAGAAGCTTAGTGCAGAAGCTAATCAGCTAAGGTCTAAAATAAACAAGGAACAAAGAGAAACAAAAAGACTCTCTGGCCTTGTCACGCTTACCGCTGTTGAAAAATCCAAACTGCAAAACCGTAAGTTTACTGTTGATTATGTTTGCCAGCAGACTGAAATGTATTTCTTAGAGCTTAAAGATACAGAGACTGCACACAAAGAAGCAATGGTTGAATTGGAAAGAATGAAGGAGACTATGGACAAAATGGAACAGGAACGCGCTGAAATGGTAGCCGAAGTTGAAGCGCAGATAGAAAGAGCTCTAGCCTCAATGGCCGTCGATATTGACGAGTCAGATTACGGTGCCTCTCGGCCAAGCAGTCGTTTATCTTCCGCCTCCGCACCCTCCCGTTCAAGACGTGCTAGCGACGCGACCAAGGGCAGGCATCTGAGATCATTCGGAACCGAATCTACATTGGCCGAGTCATATGGAGAGGGCGATGGTGACACCTCTCAACAAACCAGTACATCAGAAAGGGACACAGGAACTATCAAGGAAGACGAGGAAGAGGGATCACTCGTGTCACCCAGTAAAAAGAAACGGTTTTCTGCCTCTGAAGTTGACGTACCACAGGATGGCATGAACGCTGTCGACGAAGGTATCAGCCAAAAAAGCGAAAAGATTGCCCAAAAGGTGCTTGAAATTGAGCAAAAAGTCAGTGATCAGATTATTTTACATCTTCTATACTGACCCACATTCCTGATAGCTCGAAACAGCATTTGCTCCTGATCGGCCAAACAGATGGAACGGTCGGTCTACAATGCATGATAGCGAAGAAGATCTGCCAGAGCATACACATGCTCGCTCCCGCCCACCGAAAGGCAAACGAATCGCTAAAAACAGAAACAGGAGCGGAACGGCATCTTCGACCCAAACGGGTACCAGCGTTCATACTGATGAAGGGACTGTGTCTACAGCCACGACTACATACCCCAGAGCTCTTCTCATAATACCTTCAGAACCTGGCAATAAAACACCCACCCATGGCTCATTTTCCGACGCCAGCCCGGATGAACAAAGCACTCCAGAACCTCCCACGACGAACCCTATTCCTGCACCTGGTGCTAAGGCTAAACCACCTCCATCGGTAGCTACTGGCGCAACAGATGACTCTGACACTGATTTTCAGAGCGCGTATTCTACTAGCCCACGTGGGAGCTACGTGAGCTTTGAAGGTAGGCATGCCATGAACGACGATGGACAATCTTCCCTCCCAGAAGATGATGATATAGAAGATGAATTTGGGCAACATGACACACCTTCATTCCCCAAGACCCGTAGGGAGCGTGTCTCCAGCACTGCTACTGCCGTCAACTTGCGCAGTCGTACCGAGGCCAGTACAATTAGTGCCGATATCGTCACGTCATGAAACCAGAGTCCCCTTCATAAATATATAAAACCGCGGACTCCATACCCACATTCGTTCCTATATACATTGATTCTGTTGGATATACTATTTTATTTGAACTGTACAAAATATTAGTTACTGACTATGCATCCATTCTCCTCTGTGCATTAAAGGATTTAACCACCGACGCAACCTGACCAAAGAACCAAGACTGGGAGCCCTTCTCAGGAATGTATGCAAACTTATCATTTTCCTTCCCAGCTTTGTGAGCAAAACGTATCCCAGTATCTTCGACCGTCACTCCTTGTACTTGAGTAAAAGGCAGTTCCCAATCAAGCCGAAGCTTCCTCGACCAAAACGATAAGACCCGGGAAGCTGTTAGGAGTACAACGTTATCACCCCCTGTGGAATCTAGATCAAGATATTACTCAGAAACTCAAGGCCATCAAGATTGAGTCTCCTTACTTATGTGCGCCACATAGGCTTCCTGGCGGTAAGCACCATTGTTCAAATCCTTCATCCAATATTGACCGAGTGCCTCACGCGCGGAATAAGGCTGCAGGTAATATAAGATGTCAGACAAAGCAAAATGCTCTTGTCATTGAGCTCTTACACGTAGCACCCCGTCTGCAGATACATGCCTTGGCTAAGTACAGCCGTCAGTACAGAAAGGGTCGGTGGTGGGGGGAAACGTACAACGCGAACACGGTCACGCTCCGGATTATCAAAAACAGTAGTAGTATTCCTGATGCCTTTGAGGCGAGAGGGTAAGTAAGGCCCCCACCAATCCATACAACCCACCTTCAGAGACATTGGATGCCAAGTCAAAGACACCAACAACAGGTTTAGTAACAACCCTATGAAAGATGTATGACATCAGATCATGAGGTTACCTAGAATCAGGACGATGCAATACCCAACAAGGCCTTTTCCCACCCCCTTGAAGAATCCAAGGGCTCCTTCTGATTCAGCTCCTTCTATGGGTTTCATCTGAATAGCATATGTGAGCCAAATATCATTTGTTCCGATATACAACTTACCAAAACTCCTTCCATTGCACTACTTACACTGCTCGCAAATGCTTCGCCACCAGCGGCGACGCCATAGCTTGAGACAGATTGATAGAATTAGCACAACACATCCTGATCCTAGTTTCTACCTACATTGCATGGCGAGGCCTGTTCCTCCTCTGCGTCATGCGCCTCCGAGCTTGATATTCGGTATCAAATGTCGCTGCTGATAGACCTAATCAATCGTATAAGCGAAAGTCTTCATAACGAAAAGGGAAAGCGACCTTTGCTGACGCTACTCGTAAATTTGGTCATGCTATCGCTAAGCCCGAAAACTGTCTTCTTTACGAAGCTGGCTGCACCCTGAGTCTCAAAATGAGCGGCCGCATAGTAATGCTACTGATGGCCTGATTACCTTGGCAATTCCGATACCTAATTCTTTGTTCCCATGCATGACAACTCCATAGAAAGGCTCATAGAAAATGTCTGCTACTCCCGAGCTAACATTCGTGAACAAGCCCACTGGGTTGCCGATGAAGTCCGCGGATCCCAATATGCGATAGAGTTGGCGGAGTATATCCTGGCGATAGTGGTACGTGATGCGTGCTTGAAGCTCAGGCATTGTTAAGCGCATGTCTTTGATCGCCAAAGCATTCATTTCAAGTGGAGCATCGTTGATATTCCCCACTGTCATTGTGAGAGCGTTCACCACAACAGCAAGAGGGTTCCTGATGCTAAGTCTAGAAAAAGTCAGCACATAGTATCTTAACCCTTTATGGACGGGACTTACTTTTCTTCACTGCTGACTCTTTCTGTGCGCATAAAGGATAATGATAGTTTGATGGGTTGGAGTTCAAGGACCTCAAAATATAGGTCTTGGCCTGCGGCAGTCTCGGCGGGCTCAGGAATTGTATCGGGATTTTGAAGCAAAGCACTATTTAGAAGATGTCAACACGGTTAATAGAACGATGTAAATGACTTACTCCTCTGTCCCGTCCTCCCAAGATGCTCCTTTGATTTGGGTCAGATCATATATGGCGAATAACAGATCTTCATCGGCTTCGATAGTCAGAGCCTGAAGCAATATAGAACAATACTTAACAAATGTGACCCCGTGTTCTGCACTGCATCAACAACTGAAGCTATAGATATATAGGCAAAACTGACCTTGATCTTTGAGCCAGATAACCGATGCTTGTACGGTAGGCAGTGCAGCAACATCGCTGGCTTCTTTCACAATTGGAGTTGGCTGAAGTACGACCGGGAAAATTGCGTCGTGCAACTGGTTGTCCACCTGAAGGGCCCCACATGATAGGTTCATTGCCTGAGCAATTGTGCTATTGTTGTATTCAAATTTCAGAGCGTCCATGGATATATAGATAACCTCGACGAGTCGCTTATTGATCAGAGAGATGCCAATACCAGCAAGGTCCACTGCGAAGGAGAGTGTTGGGGAATTGTCTTCTGTGACCGCTTCAAATGCCTCCGTGTTACTTGAGATTGTGTCGTGCCTGATATTTGAGGTTGAACTGCTTCTAGCTCGGGGTTTATACAAACTCTGCTCCGGATTGTAGTTGGTGATGCGCAAGACTTGCTTATGGCCATCTGCACGGACATCCAATGATACTGCCTTAGTCCGTTGATCGTCCTATATAAAAATCAGATCAGTATTGGGAAAGAATTTCATGTTGATGACGTGCTTGAAACCTGAACGGGACCAGGTCCCCAATCTCCATTATGTCTATGACTCTACGGGTGCCATTGATTGTGAGAAGTATTCTCTTGTCCCTTGTGGCGGGGAAATCCCAAGCATATGGAGCACTTGTATGAGGGTTCAGCGTGTAAAGTGGGTAGGACTTTGCGAGTGTCCCCTCGTCCTGGGTAAAGTGTTAGACTTTAGACTTGAGAATTGTTTCTGTGGACTTGCCTCCTGACAAAAGTCTACCTTATAGTTGCTTTCATTCTCAAGTGTGAATGGCCATCCTTCAGCTTTTGAAAAAAAGATGAAAATAGTTGACCCATCAATCTGCACGTCAGAGCGTATCAACTGAACGGAAGCGTTAGGATTGCCAGGCCGGCGCAGACGAAAATGGACGGAGCCGATGTCTTCGATATTTATAGGCGGCGACCTTCGAACTCAGTTGATAACATCTAGGCGGGGCTGAGGCTGGGAGATTGACATACCATTGTGTGTTCAGACCTGGATAAGCAATTGTCAGAAGTTTTTCCTGTCCCGTCCGAATGATCTGTAGCGGGCAGCGTCCCCCTGGGTTGACGGATGATCGATCTCTTGGCGCAACGCCATGTTCACGGAATGATATGGCCTCGTGCAGGTTATTTTTAATAAGGAATCGAGGTGCAATGGTGATGACTTTTGTTAGCTTGTATTTGCCAAGACCTTCACTCCAAGAAAGACCAACGTGAACTTCGTCTAATTTCTGTTTTTGAGATGCGGCAGCTAGTGCAGTCTCTGCGGCTGGCGCTTCGACACTGACGGGCTATGTGGGATGATAAACATTCAGTCGGCCGTGCGTATAATTCCATACCTTTGACCATGTAGAATCTCCAATTTTGAATATAAATTCATGGCCATTTGCATATGGATGAGACAATACTAGTTGTGGAATATGAAAAGCTAGACTAGATATATGACGGAACAACGCACAGAAAGGGGTTGGGTTTGATAGAACATCTGAAAAGTGTGTAAGCCTATAAGTGCAGGGAAGAAAGTAATGTAATGCACCTGGCCGAGAGTCTCCCGCAACATCTTGCGAACCGGCGCGTGTAGACCGGGTGGATTTCAGGACAAAAGGAAGCCCAGTTTTGTTAATGACTACATAGGGGCTATAGATTTGGACCTTGAAGGCACCACCAGATTCTGGGTATCGCCTGAATAGTAGATGGTTGGTTTTTACAAACATAATGTATATGAGTGGCTTACACGTAGTTGAGTTTTAGGTCTAGTTTCCTGTCGTATTGATCGCGGAGTGTTAGACGGTTTTCGACGTCAAAATCTGAATGTCCATCCGTATTGATGATCGCAAAATCGCTGGCTTTGTAAACTGTTTGTCTTTAGTTAGCCATTGATAATTGATCGATGCATTGGCCCACCTGTGTCCTGCACATCGACGTTGAGTAGAACGAAATGATCCAGCTCAACGGAGTGAACGGGCATGATCCCGCCCTTCCTGAGATAGCTTCTCCAATTCTGGTCCGTATCTTTGTCATAAATTCGGTACTCAAGGTTGTAGGGCAAAAGATTTTCAAGTTCTAGTGGTGCACGAAGTTTGAGGTTAATTTTTGGATATCTATTCCAAACGATTATTCAAGTTCAACACCACCAAAATCAGCCTTACCTCAAACCGGAAGCATTAGTGTCTGTCTGCACCCACGCCTGGAAACGGAATGATGCCTCTTTTGGGTCAGTGTGGGGGCATCTGATGGTGAAACTTTTCCTGGAAAGGAGATCTTCCCATCGTATAGCAGAACACCATTTATACCCAAAACCCTCTGAACGGAATCTGAGCACATGAGATGCGTACGAACTGGACGACTTACGATCTGGTTGGATTCTGATCTTGTCTTGTGTGACAGCTTCTATCGGGAGTGAATAATCTTGTCCTGGTGCAATCTTTTCCAAGGAATATACAGGATGTCCAGTTTCATCGACAAGCGTCAGCTCCAAAGGGTATAGTGTCTGATTCTCAATCTTGTATGTCGATCGAATAGTCACCACCTTCACGTTGTCGACCACCCTGACTTCACAGAGTAGTCGGCAAGGGGTTTTTGTTCGCGGGCGGAGAGAAAAGACGTATTCCCCTTCGCGATCGACGGGAATGCTCCGTAATTTCTCCCATTCCTTCCCGATTATTTGAACACCTATGCTGTGCTGCCCAGAGGAAGTAACATGCTGATCAAGTGTGGCCGATCAGTAGCCACAAAGGACAACTATATGTTCCATCATTACCTCTCTCATTGTCTTCCAATCATCAAACCTCCAGTCGATAGTTTGGTCGTTTAGTACTTTGATTGCGGCAACATCCTTAGCATTGAAGCTGCCTTCAATATCGGACCAGACGAAAATAGGAGATCCTGTGCGGTTTCGAATACGATAGGGAGCGTAAGTTCCTCGAGCCTTCGTCAAGACTCGTTCGCCTTCTTTCCCCCACATATTTAGCGTTGTAAGAGCTAACTCAGCAAATGTTGTGCTGAGATTGACATCGAGACGTTCTCGGGCAGACAAAGTAAGATTCGTAGCTCCCGAGGGGCCATCTCTTAGAACCTAGGTCTGTTCAATTAGGTATCACGGGGACGAAGAAAGTTATTTACTTTAATTGTAAATGTCCAGGGGTCAATCACTACGAAGCAGTATCAGAGTAAAATTCCCACCACCAATTTCGAAGTACTCACAAGGTTCCCAATGAGAATTAGTAAGATTCCAGAAGCCTATATGTGTTGCCAGAGTTGTTGTTGCATGCAGCTGAGTATGGTGTTAATAGCAGGCAGTCCATATGCAACGATGGTTCACCTCTCCGGACCAGTCTTTCACTCCGATTATGAATGGTTTAATCTTAAGATGAAGCATAGGTTGCTCGTATAAGTCACCAATTAGCACCAAGCGGAACCCATCAAATGAGCCTTTCAGCTGTCAAGCTGATCAGCTCCGCAACCACCACCTAGAATGTCGCAAATACCTGTTCCTTGGTCACAAGAACCCGCGCATTCCCGACGGGGTGGTGCTGGATTATGGGAGTGGGGTATTTTGAAGTCTGGGCATCTGAAACCTTATTCATTGAGGGATCCCCGGTTGCACCGTATGTCGCGTTCAATTTTTGAGAGTTTCCATAAAGTTCGATGGCCTTATTCACGATTGAAGATATCACATTAATATCTCGATAGGACGCCCGAAAAACAATGGGCTTTGCAGTGATTTCAATGCTAGTCATCTGTTGCAACGAGGAGGCACGACTGTCCAAAGAAAACGTCAGATCCACTTCGTCCAAGAATCTCACGTTTTCTAATGAATTTCCCATGCGCATCAATGACATTCCAAGTTGATTTATAGTGAGTGCCATGATACCCTAATGTTCATGAGTGCGTATTAGTACCAATAACGGATAAATGTTACCTGCTGAGACAAAAGTATCTGATTTACAGATAACCTTATCAACTGGGAATCCGAATCCGTATCGTCCTGCAACACGCTAATAGAAACATCGTGGAGATCGATACGGAAGTCCATTTTGGCCTTTTCATTTCGTTCAGCTAAGCGGTTTTCTGCGATATACTCGTCGGACGTGGCAGAAGAGGCTTGGGCTGTAAAGGGACTTGTGAAGAATTCAAGCAAAGCAATGACAGGGTCGACAGCAAATATGATCTGAGGTGAGTCCACGGTAAGAACAGCAAGGGAAGAGCCTTCTCTTCCGCCCGACATAGTGTAAAGTGCCATGAACTGTTTTCTGTCGTGTCTCGCGGCAGGTATGATTTCACGAAACTTTGAATGTCCCGGTCTAGTATTACTCATTGTGAAAGAGCTGAGGATGATTTGAGCCTCCCCTGCTCCATCTGAAAGTAATTTCAGCCGTAGTGTGTTGTCATTCAACGCAAACCGTGCAATGCCGTGATTTTTGAGATTGACCTCGGAGGTAGCGAATGCATCATATAAATGAAGTTTGATGGCCTCAACAGAGACCATCAAGTCGATGGTAGTCGAGCCTTGGCCACCATTTGTAGAAGAGGGCATTCTGAGCTCGGGTTCAAGGTCTACGAGACTCTGGGTAGCATCAAATGAATGATCCGCCTTTGTTGAGTGCGAGGGCTGAACCGTTACACTCTCACTCGGCCCACTATCGAGAACCTTGGGGATCATTTGGGACAGCTTGATCAATAGCCCATATTGTGTCTGAGTGAGGTGTAATCTGACGTCAGATATTTTCACAACGATCTGTAAAACGGTTCGTCAAAGCAATTAAAAGCGACCGGATGATAAATCTTACTTGAGTATCGGGATAATCGTCTTTCGGATCACGATGAAAGTCATTGACCTGAACTACGTCTGCGGTGATGTCGATGTCATCGATGATCTTCAGAACAGAGGATTTCCCTTCTGAGTATAGGCTAGAGACAAGCTGAATCCCACGAAGGCTGGCCACAATTTTGTTAGAGACTGCCTCAGATGTGTTCCGAGCGCTAATTTCTCCAAGTCGCATCACAAGAACATCGCACGACTGCGCTGGATCGGAGGGGAAAACAAGGATAGGTGTTTTTATGGATACTTCGAATTGCAAACGTTCAATTTCCGAGGCTCTTTGAACTGCAACTTGGGTCGCTGCGTCATAAAGCCCTTTGAGTTTGGCAAGCTTCACGAGAAACAAGTAAATTCCATGAAGTGGTTCTTCCAAGAAGTGAAGTTTAACGGAAGCAGCAACAAGATATATCGACGATTTGATTCCTGCATATGACTCTTCAAGAGGATCGAACGTCTGATAACGGAATTCGGCAAAATTTTGGCCTTCGATGGAAAGTATTTGGTTAAACTCCTCCCGAATGTTATATTCTTGAGCGTCATTGCTGAGAGCCAAACTGCCGAGTCGCCCCGTGACCCGGAGGGTATTAGGTCGCAAGAATACAGCGACATCAGCCGTGGATAAAGAGAGGGTTGCTAGATTCTCCGAATCGTGAACCAATATAACTATCCGCGTAGCCTTATCAGCCTATCATACTAAGTCTTGTTTTCGCTAACTGACCTTGAACTCTCGCAAGTTTAACCAAAACACGAATCTTGCCTTCAGCCGAGCTTTCGGAGTTCACAGCCGTTTGGCCCATTTCGACCACCTCAAGCTCTTTTCCTGGCCCGGTTTGCACGGTCGACTGAGAATGAACAAATGTCGCCATGACAAAGTCATACAATAAGATTACTGGCTCCGGCGCAGCTCGAAAGACAAAGGTGGATATTTTGATATCGACATTTTGGTCTATCCCCTCGTGAACGCTGAGAAATTCTGGAGAATCTTTTTGCACTCGGGTATAAGTTACTCTGAGAAGATCTTCATCCTTGTCTTGGGAAAATTTTGCTTCTGCAGAGGATATGAATTTTAAGCGTTCATCCACTCCGGGTTGCAAGAGTTCCATAGAAAGTGAGCTGAGAGTAATTTGGCGTAAGTAGAGTAAGGGCAACATTAGGTAGAGATTTTACCGGAGGTTGACGTCTACTTTCATGTCGTACTTTGCGAGTGTAAAATTGAGACCAAACCGCTCAAGGGAAACATCGCCTAATGGTCTGTCAACCCCCTCGGATGTAGCTTTAGAGATCGTAGCTCGAAGGTTATCAACCTGGAAATCAAGTTCAAACATATGTTGGTGGAGTTCTGGGTGCTGAAATGGATGTTATGAACTGCTAATTATTCATTGGGCCAGCATACCTCAGACGTGCCGTCATCAGCCTCAAAAAACAGATCTTCGCGAGTGATGGAGCCTTCGTCGTC
>CEMJ01392937.1:121670-151546 GCA_900068955.1 Clitocybe nebularis | reverse complement strand
CTTCGTCGTCGTAGCTATCGTCTACATTGTATTCTGTTCCCGGTTGACCAAATAAGCCGGAAGACATTTGGAAACCTCCGGAAGCCGCTTTTGTGCCAGGTGGAGCAGAAGCCTGGATATCGTCATCCCCGAACTTAGGTACACATACATCAATAAGTCGCATAAGAGACTTGTACTTCATATCTGAGAGGTTGATTTGAAGAGAAGGTAACCTTCCAGAAACTTTGAGTCGTGCAAGACTGAGGACAGTGGGAACGATTGAATTCTGGACTTGTAGATCGATATTTGTTCTCTCTAATAGATGAAGAGCATCGGCTGAGCCTGAATTGAGCGCGTCAAGACAAGTTTGCAGATTGTTGCCAACAATGAACTAAAGTAATTGAGTCAAAACTTCATGTATGGTGGGGTAATTAATACCTGGGCAGCTTCCAATTTGAGTAACAGTTTGTCGTACATGAGGGATTCCAGATATTTGTAATCTTCATCGTTGTACTTTTGATTACGTTTCAAGTGAATCGTCCGAATGGCTTCTTTATCCGCTAGTTCACTCTCAATGGAAATATGACCAGCATCAATGACCAGGTGCTTGCAATCATTGGCCGTTACACTGGAGCTGAGTTAGCGGGGCAACGCATATAAAAGTAACGCGGGACTGTACTCTTCTGGGATGATAATTACGGGGGCATTCATGTCCATATGGACATCTATTGTTTTATGTGTTTGGAGCGCAAATTCCAAACCTGCTCGAGTCTCTTTACGAAGGCCCTCCAAAGTTTGACTAGCGACGCTCTGGCATATAAATGAATCAGATTACGGAGGAAAAGGAAAAGAGAGGCACACCAGCAATGCTTCGACCGACTCCAGCTGACTTGCAGGTGGTTTTAAGAATTTGTAAATGGCTTCCACGTAGCCCTTATGATATATTATTTGCATGTGTCGCATGCGTACCGTCAGGGCATTGTCAGCCCGCTCGTCTAACGGATTTTTTTCAAATTTTATGAAGAAGAATGGGTCAACTTCATTTTCTTCGAAATGGACCTTCCCAACGGAATTGAGCCCTTTGGTCTTGACATTGACGATCTGGGGGTAGAGGGTATTCTTTGTGGTCCCATCAAAGACCCCGAATCCACCCAAAGAAACAGAGGTTTCAAAGTTATCGGGTCGTTGTATGAAATTCGCCTGGAAGAGATCGAAAACAACTGATATGACGTCCCGAGGTGTGGTGTGGGTATCGGTCCGAAGAGCAAAGGATCCTTTATTTAGTTTCGCAGACACTCGCGCCTTCAGTGATTCTCGGGGGGCCTGGAAGGACTCTGCTAGTGCAGCTTTTTCGTCGTAGTCGAGGACATTATAGAGTTCCTTGCGCTGTTCGGCTGTCATTGGCTTTCCGAACGCTGGGTCATCCTCTGATGAGGTTGATGACGTCCCCCATATCCAGCTTGTCCAACTTTGCTTTGATGGCTGTTGTTTCCTGTCGCTTTCGATTTTCTTGCGTAATGCCTGGTCCTTGCGCAGACGTGAGCGTGCGATGGATCTGTAAAAACGGATGTCTTCATAAGACAACTTCTTTTCCAATGCGTCAAGAGCTCGCAGTTCCTAAATGTAAGATATCTTCAAACGACTGAGATAAGGCAGCTAGTGACAGACGTACTGAATCAACTAGAGGAGCCAGCAGCTTGTTTTCAAACAGGTCTACGTATCTCTTTCTATCATCTCGACGCTCTGAAAAATAAGCCCACGTCCACTTCCGATTGCGTTCACGAACACCTTCGAGAACAGCTTCTCCTGCAAAAATTAAACGAGCCTTTGCAGTGGTCATCGAAAATTCCCGGGGTCTGAACTTCCGATACTTCACAGCCACCGTTAAAAGAAGAACGTTATATGATCATCGAATGCTGTACCTGGTGTCTCCGCATATATACGTGGTACATGTCGAGGAGTGAGATTGTGTCCCGGTACTGATTATCATCCAAAGCGACACCAATTTCATCAAAAAGCAGTTGAACGTCGAAACGGGGTGTTTTATCGTCAACTTTATGATTTACAATGATCTAGGAGGGAATTGAATAAATAGTAATGTGTATGCCATCTCACTCACGCGACCCTCCCCGGAGACTGGTTTGAGAATGAATTGATGAGCCGCGTCTTGATGTTCATAAGAAATCTATCAAAAAATATAGACATCTATTCAGAAGTTCAATAGAGCCATGCACTCACCATATCTGAGAACGTTTTGATGGCTTCCGTGGCAGGTAGGCCTGCCATGCTTGGAGAATCAGTGTCAAAATAAACAGCTAAGGACTTCAGATTTGCTAGCTGAGTAGCGAGACCGTCGGTACGGTTACAACTTATTCAAAAGGCTGACTCTACCTTATGTATTGCTCCTGCTGTACTCTCTATAAACGCTGGTTTCCACCCGCTATTTACTGATACAGCAGTAAATCCAGCTAAGGTGATCCCCGCAGCAAATGGGTGCTATATAATCATGTCAGTAATTCTTCTGAATATATATTAGTAGACCGCCGTACACCTGGGACACTTAGATTGTCTTCATATCGTATGTGGATATTTCTCACAGTTACTTGAATGTTGTTGATGATTTTCGCAGTTAGCGAGTCCCACAAACCCTGGGGTTGTGCAGAATCATCTGAGAGCGGTGAATTGACGTTTTGGGTGGAAATTGTTATCGCATCGCACCGGAGGACTCTGCCTGACCACGCATGTGTAGAAGCTCTGCGTTCTCCAACCTTTCTGCCTTGGCTGCCTGTGCTCTCATCTCCTCCTCGTCTGGGTCAACATTTGTCTGCGGAGAAGGAACAACGAGAAGGTATACATCTTCAACCAGTATCTCGACTGGCTGGTTTCCGAGATTGAGCCAATGTAAGGATAACGTGAACTTTCCCAAATGCCCTAAAAGTGTTTAAGGAAGAGGGTTCCTAAGAGGCCTCTGACATACCTTCTAAAACATCGACAGGAAGTCTGAACTTGTCCAAGGCACCCTTCCTCAAACGCAGATTTCGCAGGGTTAATTGGCCTACGATGGATGAGCCGACGTGTGGGAAGGTATAGAAGCATCATACCCTGTCCTATTCCATAATTCACTTGGTTGAGATCCAGATTCTCAACATAAGGAGCGAGGATACGGTTGAATAGCTACGCTGCGATCTAGAAGACATTTGGTGGAGAGGAGGGTTGATACTCACCACATTCAAAACTTCTTTCCCAGGGTCAAGCCACCACATGCTAGGTGTCCTGGGTTTGAGTTTTACTGTTCGATTTGTGCCAAAGGTTAGACGATCACGTCTTAGGCTATGTGGGCAACTAGTATAACTTGTTTGAATCCAACGGGTTGAAGCAAGCACAATCCACGATACACGTCATTGTACGTAATCAATCATTAATCATGCATAAGATACAATATTGAATTTTGGCAGTTGTTGGGACAACACCGGAACTAATATTCCGCCAAACGTTATGGCAACGTTGTAGAAGAATTTAATGATAACGGGCCAACCAAGCCTACCATTCCAGTACTTTAGGTGGGTAGTTATAGGCGAGAATTCTTTATTTTTATCTCATTGCTCATTCAATTACGCTTCAAGGGGTCTCGCTCACTTCATCGATTTCATTTCAACGCATATGACAATTTAGCAAAGGAAACCTAGATTGATGTCTTGTATCGATGAGAACCCCTCTGACAGGTTTCATTTCGGCCAATCCCATATAACTTGAAACACCCAACGTGCAAGAACAGCGCTCTTCAGCGCCTCATGCCTCAAATGCGGCAGATATCCCTCTCGCTGAATGTCACAGATTCCAATCTCATAGGTGGTTCTCCCCGTGTGCTTAATTTATCGTAATCAAGATAGAACGCATGTCATCTCTTGGGCGTGCTGAGGTTGCAAAATCCTGAGTGCTCGGAGTCCCGATCACTTCCGTTGGTTTCCGAACTTGGGCGTGATGTGACGACTAGGCTTGTATAACTTAAAGCAAGACTTCATGGTCGTGTGCGCCCCTGTTAAAGAGGTTTACCTGCATTCCACCAACACATCATTATTTCAACTTGTCTCGCACTGATTTTATGGTTTCTGCTATATCAAAATCATCCTCCTTCTCGTCTATGGAAAAGCATCCATCTAGTAAAATCCAATTGAACGAAGTAGGCATCTGTGGTCTCTATTCTCAATTGACGGTTGATTCTCCTCATTGACAGTTGGGAAATCTTTGTGATTCTGTCGAGCCATTCACACAGTAAGGAGGTCTGATGATCCGGTTGCTGTTCGTTTTAAGACTGAACTGCAGGCTAATCCTGCGCTCCGGTCAATCTGCTGTACGCTTGCACTGTGCTGTCCCTACATGGAACACATCTTCGGATATTTGTTGCGTACCCCCCGAGCCATCTCTTATAACATTCTAACGTTTAGATTAGGCCTTGACCTTCATGATCTTAACGAATTGCGCTCGCGTTTCCTACTATTCATCCATGACCTTCTTCATTCACTGCGGTCCTCAGGGGTTTGTCCCATACTTATCAGGCTTTTTCAACAACACTCTGACTAGTTGTATCAGGTCACAGCGTCTTATTGTCTAGCACCATCAAGTTCGCCTCTTTGCCTCGTTTGTGCTCTACCACCAGGTCTTGGCACTTCTCGGGTCACCTCATCTGCCGTCAACCTCCTAAAAAATACAAAATTCAGAAAAAGGTGGACATTGTTTCCCATAAACACCCATATTTACTCATGCATTTATGGAAGAGAGAATGTGTTACTTGCGGACTTGGAGGACGGACCGTGTTTGGTCGTCACCTAACAATGTTGGTCAGCTCACAGCTCACATCACGACGAGGACTATTCCCCCCATCATCACATGCATAACGTCAATACTATAACAGAGGACTTCTACATATATAATTCAAAATGAAACACCTTTTCAATAAGGAACACATCCACTAAAGACAATTATAAGCTAATATTTATCTCACAACTCATCACTTTTTCTCTACCTCAACGATTCAGCTAAAAATATCAATAAGTTTCCCCATTCTACGACACAACACTATTATAAAAGCATATAATCAAGCAAATGTTCCTCTGTTATTCATCATCTTATATGCTCAGTGGCGTTCCTCTAATGTGATTGATGACGTCGGATGGTATTTCCCCCGAAGTCTATCAACATTGGTTAGCCAAGCGGGACCTCTGGGTTTGAGGCAGCACAGTGTATTGCAATATGAGAAACCATCCAGCATCAAATTTTGCTCCTACTTTGCCCCGGCGGCGGCTGTGCAAAAAGGCTATCGGTGCCTGCGAACGCTCAATGCACTAATAGACCCAGGTAAGCTAAAGTTCCTGAGGCCCAAAAGTATCAATGCTCAGTCGAACAAATATTGTATCCTGTGGTTGCATGTATATAAACAGGCAAGACCACGAATTTGAGGCCAAATGCTGAATCATGTATGTATATAAGTACATTGTGCAGTTGAGAGACAGCCGGTTCCGGTTTATATGCATCAGCCATGCTTAAATTAACACATGGATCTATAATGTGTGACTGTCACGAGTCACATTTCTGTGGTCTAAATTTCGTCGCAAATTTTCGAACCTCTGTTCGCTCTTTAGCCTCCCCCGCTCATGGCTCCCCTTGCTGATTTCCTACTGGCTTATGTCCCAGTTTCCCTACCTCATTACTTAACATCCTATGTCGAAGGCGAGACCCCCCTTTCGACGACACCGACCGTGCTGGCAGCTCTGGCTTCATACCTCGCTGTCATCTTCGGAATTCAAGCCCTCATGAAAAACCAACAACCGCATAAACTTACCCCTTTTTTTCAAACTCACAACATCATCTTGTGCAGTGGAAGTTTACTTTTACTTGTTCTCATGTTGGAGGAAATTTTACCTATTATATGGAATGAGGGGATATTCAATGCCCTCTGTGCAGAGGAATCTTGGACCCCCGTACGTCGAACAGTTCATGATGGTACAATTTCTCAACCTTCAAACAGAGAATGGAGTTCTATTATATGGTCAACTATTACTTCAAATATCTTGAACTCTTGGACACGGTTTTCCTAGCCTTCAAGAAGAAGCCCCTCCGTGAGTACACTTTCATAGAGGATACAACTAAATTCTCACTTCTTTTTCAGAATTTTTACACGTCTTCCATCATTCAGCGACCGCACTGCTTTGCTATTCTCAGTTGAATGGCAAAACCAGTATTGTAAGTATCATTTACATCAGAACGTTCGCGTGCTTACTGCAGCTCAAGTCCTGGAGTGTCATTGTTCTCAACTTAGCGGTCCATGTTGTTATGTGTATGTTCTGTCCATGAAACCAGATATACTGTCTCATGTTATATCTTCCGTAGATTATTATTACTACGCGACTGCTGGTGGTGCCAGGATATGGGTATGTGAACATTTTTCAATCTTCAACATAGCTCTGACATGTTCATTAGTGGAAGAAATATTTGACATCAATGCAAATCACACAATTCGTCATCGATATTTTCGTTGTATACTTTGGAAGTACGTGTTCATTCTAGTTTGCGTCGCTCTTCACTTATGCCTTTTATGTAGCCTACGCACATACGGCGGCTGCCTACTACCCCAATCTTCCTAACATGGGAAATTGTGCAGGCTCAGAATCCGCTGCCGTCTTTGGTTGTGTTCTCCTGACAAGCTACCTCGGCCTTTTTATCAATTTTTATTTCCAAACGTACAAAAAACCCATAACGAACCGCAAGCCTACTGTCAATGGCAATGGGGTCACGAACGGCACTGCGTTAGTACATCTCCACCTTTTTTCTTTACATCCCAAACTAATGCGACTTGATCAGGCATAAGATGGAGTGAGCTTCTTACGAGGATCTAGCCACATAATGAAGAGCTATACAGGCATTATATACCCAGGGAACCTATATTCTGGTACTAATTCGTAGACTAGTGGGTTGATCGTCAGGAAATCATACCCAGGCGACTACAATCAATGCACCCCACAATTGTTCGTCGGGGGACCTATATCTGCCTATGGATACTAAGTTTTATCATAAATGTTACATTTATGATCGCGAGATCAGGAAGCTGATTGGTAGTTAACCTTGCAAAGTCTTGTCAGTCCTGAGCATGAATACGCGTGATATATTAGATAATTATAATTATTTATTTAGGCTTCGCATAATACTGTAAATGGCATTAGTTGCATTACATCGCCTCAAGTGTCACAGTGTAGTTGTGGCAACGAGTTTACGACTAATTCAGGTTCCTTTTACGAGTTCGGTGCTCTGTATCAACGACATGTCGACATTAGCAGCGAGAACTCCCAAAGAATTTCTTGTTTCAGCAGAACTCTATATATCAACTGCAGCAGCAACAGCTTTACGCAAGGTAAATATACCGTGACATTGTAACTTGGCGCTGAAATTAAGAGGACTATCATAGCCCGCGACCCAACGAAGGAAGTCTGACAAACGTGACTCTTCTGTTGGCCAGACAGAGGACAAAAAGGTCAAGGGTGAATAGATTTGGAGCCCTTCTCAGTTCAGACAGGCACAGCCTAACCCCCTTCAGAGAAATCTAGCTGGTTAGCGTTGGCCAAAGGCCCCGCAGGCACTGGACACTGGAGATCAGCAACATGTAAGCTCTCAGAAGAAGGAGAGCGCTGTCTTCTCAACATATACGTTGATGTAGGACAACTCTTCTTCCAATTTACATCTCTGACCTTTATTCAAGGAAAGCATTCTTTACCAAACGGTGTACATTCACCTTCTCAATCAAACCGATATTCGACAAGCAGACAGTTCTCTTTTCTTTCGAAAGGAGTGTGTTGGAATATATTGCATCGCGTGAGTCAGTTTTATCATACATATTTTGCTTGACTATAACTACGGTTGTTAGAGGTCAAAGATGGACCTCTACCCATACCGCGGAACCTGTCTATCTTCAATTTCCAAGCACAGATGTCTGTAATACCTGGTTAGCTCTTTTGAGATCCTATGCTATTCCAGAGATCTATGGCCGCTGGTTCTTTCCGTCAGATGGTGGATCATACCGCATGTGGCGACAAGTAGAGCTTACCGTGATCCAAGGCCGAAATTTAGGAAACACTAGATTTTTTGATATCGGAGCCCAGGGAGATCCTCACCCAGAACCAGAAGCCATTGATCTTGGAATTTCGTGTGAGATTCATCTCAATGATGTTCTATGCGGTCGTACGACCGTCAAAAAAGGGATAGGATCTCCTGATTGGCATGAAAGCTTCATTTTTTCCGACCTCCCACCTTTTGAATCTCTTGACTTACTAGTCTGGCGAGAGAAGAAATTATTTAAAGCAGCCGTCTTGGGCTCAGTGCACATCCCTTTAAGCAACTTCCGCCGGGGTGAAGCTGTAGAGGGCTGGTTTCCAGTTCTCCATACTGGCTCAGTTCCAAATGAGCTTCAGGTGGGCGAGCTTAGGCTCAAGATGCGGGTAAACGAGTCAGTACCCCGTACCGTGAGCTTGCTACCGCTTACCATGTCACGACTACGATTACAGAGAAATCATCCTTCCGTATTCAGCATACACAGAACTTCTCAAGGCTCGTATCGCCTGTACTATCAACCCTCCTATTCTGTCTTATTCAGTTTCCTTCCATTCCAGACGTTCAATTCTCGCAATTTTCTTGATTGGATGCATGACTTTGAGAGCAAATTAAAACTAAAAACGACTTCAACTCAGTTGATGTCCATTGCTCTCGCGAGAAATGTTCTAATTGAGCAGGTCCAAGAACTTGCCTCCCGTGAAGTCGATGGGACTCCCTCATGCAAGCCTTTCCCCAGGATGGTGGATGTCCTTGCTAATTGATTTCACAGCCCACCAAACGTTATTTCGTGGAAATACTATTCTAACCAAGGTGATGGAACTGTGTATGGCGTGGTACGGGAAGGCCTTTCTAGAAGCCAGTATCGGAAGTGTGCTACGTCGACTTTGTGCAGAGAAGGTTGCTATCGAAGTGGATCCACTTAGAAGTGGCAAAAGTACCAAAGATGTGGAACGCAATGTTGATCAGCTCATATATTGGTGTCAAGAGTTTTGGACTCAGATCTACTCGGTGAGAGCAGATTGCCCCCAGTAAGTCGGCAACTCCTATATCGATTTTTCGCTCATTGAATGGCAGGGAAATGCGTCGACTTTTTGGGACTATTCGAACTTTGGTGGAAAAGCGGTACAAACCGGAAGTTGTCTCACAAGAAATGAATCGAGAACTCCCTTCGCAGAGCGTTTCAGCCTTTTGCTTTCTCAGGTTCATCGTACCTGCTATTCTTCATCCACATTTATTCGGCCTTTGTCCAGGTCCGTATCGTGGCCTTTTAGGCATCAGCAACCCCTAATAGTTCACAGGGCTTCCTAGTGCTCCTGTACAACGCAGCCTCACACTAATAGCCAAAGTGATACAAAGTCTTGCGAATTTGAATGCAGTAAGCTGCATACTTCGTGGTATCTTCTCTATCCGTATTTACATGACAGCAGAATGTCCAAAAAGAAGATTTCATGCGTGGTGTAAAGGATTTTCTGAGAGACAGTGTTCCGGCCATGGTTGATTATATCAAGATCATTTCCACTCCTACACACGGTGCCCATGCTCCTTTCTCGGACAAAGTCTCTGAAAGACATGATCGACTGAGTGTTGTGAATTCACTTCGACAACGTGCCTCGATAATGCCCGTACTTGACCGAGAGGCAGTCCCTATCCTTCCCTACTTATTGGACATTCCTCGGCACCTAGCGATCATCACTTCTGCTGTAATTCGTAATTCGAAGAACTTCCACCCAACGCCTAAGGTTTATAATTCACCTAACACGCCCTTGGATGATCTCTGTTCCAGATGCTTTGAGGTCGAGGAGCAAGCCCTTCTGCGAGTCAACCAACTTGCAACAAGAATCTCGCAGCCGCCTGCTCCAACAATCCACGGAGACTCGAGCCCTCCCACGTCAACCGATATATTACAGCCTTCACCTACTTCAAGTCTTTCTCCTAACCGGCAGCGGTCTCGTAAATTATCAAGGCCATCAACAGCTCCATCTCCATCCGAGTCTAACGCACCTTACCGGCGGGGTTTTGGTGATACTCCCATAGCCACACACCCCCGGGACCTCACGGTTGCGGCTGGATATTCTATCGGAGGCAGATTGGACCAGCGCCGCAGGCACCTCAGATCGACCTCCACTGATTCTGTACCCTCGTTTGGGGCTGGGCAAGTCATGGATCTCCCGACTGATCTTCCAACAGAGGCGTCAGACGATGGTGCGAAACGAAGGCGGGGTTTGTTACGAGGTATCTGGCGGAGATGAAACTTGTAATCATTCTTTCCTGGTGTTGTACAGCCGTGTATCAATTCAAATCATGGGTAGTATGAGACGGTAAGATGTTATAAACTTGCTTCCAGTGGTTTTTGGACTATTTTCCGGACTTCACTGGCAACGCTTTCCGAGGTACTTCTCAGGGTCAAACGACAAAGCTATTTGTCACGTTGTTAGAACATACTCTTTTCATGATGGTAGTTATTATCACCTTAGCTTCACGATTTGGTTCCAAACGTAAAAGGCAGCCAACCTTCCCTTCAACAGACATATGTAAAACACCAGCAGCGACCAAGTTGTTGGGGTTTGGGTCTATTCCATCAAGCAGATTGAGCCGGTTGCCTGAAATAACTTGGCGGTGTTTGGCAAGGTCAAGCTGTCCTGTACTACTCAACTCGATTGAAAAAACGGCTTGTGCTTCACGAGGGGGGCCACCAATGAGCTTCCATCTTTCGAAAAATTCGGCTTGGCCGAGTTTGACGTGTTCAAAGAATTTTGTTACGACAATGGGTAGACGAACGGCTATCGTTTGATGGGAGCCCGCCAGGTAGGAGACGCTTAGTATGGGAGGCGTCGAGAACAGCTGCTTGCACTCAACGTGCAGCAGTTGTTGTGTTTGTGTGCGGGGTCCTATGGTACTTGGAGGCATTTTTGCAAACGTGACAGAAAGGGCCTCTGTGTCGGCCACGTGGATTGTTGTTGTGAAAGATGTAAGGGGGGCGGAAATTTTGTTACCAATGTACACAGCCAACTGCCCAATATGTCCTTGGTATCTAGATTTAACTCCTATCTGAACCTGATCGTCCTCGTAAAGTACACCCTCGGCAGTATATGTGAGCTTTTCAAACCAACGATCCACATTAGGCCCCGAGGAAAGGCGAGGCACATTGTCAGAGGTAGATGGAAACGAGGTGTCTGGAAGATTGATTGTAGGTTCAACGGAAGAGGCAGTTATGTCCAAGCCTGCGAGTGACTCCATGATGTCCTGGTTATCTGCTTGCGCCATACTACCTGATTCAAGCTTTTTGTTCAACTCCCTATCCAAATTGGCCTCCTTTCCTCCGTGAATCCAAGTTCGCTTATCCTCTGTATCTCCATGCTTGACGTTAAGTCTTCCGAGGAGCGCACTCACTCTTGGAGGAAAAGGGGGCATCTCTTCACAGACGTTTTGCAGTAGTTCATCATCATCAGGTCTGGAAGCAAGCGAGTAGAATTCGCAGGCGCGTTGCTGCAGTTCAGCATCCAGGACATGACGATAACGTTCGAAGATATTGAGTAATTGAGGTTTGATTTCTGGGAACACGTTGACCCACTTAATATAAGTGGACAATAAAAGCGAACGGGTAGACGCAACGCAGAACTGGGACTTTGAATGAAGGACTTGGAACTGTTCAATTGGGCTGTAACCTGTTTCGTTTGCGATGAGATGTCCATATTCACCAAGAATATATCCTAAAGTTCCTGTCAGACCACTTTAATCCTGAGACATAGAATGAACTACCTCCGACTTTGACTAAGCTCTCGTGAGTTGAAGGGGCCTTCAAGTGTTCAAATATGACCTTGGCAGCGTACTCCTGCAAGTCTTCTGTGTTGGTTACAATTTGTACCACCCGATACCAGACTTCGTCCCCAACATGATCTCCAGCTGCACTGATAAGCTGTAGGATGGTATCAACGTACCATTTGTAAGAACTAGCATATTTTTCAGTTAAAATAGCAATCTTCAGAACCATTTCTTCTCGGAGCGCGTAGTCTGCCACACGAAGATAACGTAACAGCTCGCCGACAATGAGCTCAGAGTTATCAACATCACACATGCTGTAAAGAAGGTCGAGCGCCCGCCGTCGAACAGATATGTCCTTGTCTCGTAACGATAGAATGATGGTACTTTGATGCCGTTTGATAGGTTCAAGAGAGTCTGCCCTGGCAGCGAGATGAGCCATTGTATCAAGGCCCAGATATCTGACGTTAGTCTCCTTCGAAGAGATGAAGCGAGCAAGAAGGACGGCCGCTGTGCCAACGAGAGGAGAACTGCTATCAAGGTGAATGGCGAGGCCTATCGCCTCGAAAAGAACAGCGTGTTGTGCATTATTATGCTGAACGTTCCGCGCCTGTTCGGCGCTATTATTCATTGTCGTTTGCAGTACTTGATGAAGGACGGATCTTATCGTCGGATCCTCTAAAGCACAATGAGATGGATTCCTGTAGCCATCTTGTGGTTTACATACCTGAGGGAGGGTAATATTGCAATAGCCGCAAAAGTTTTACTTGAAGCCACGGCGATGGGACTTTATAATATGAATAGGTAGGTAAAACCTCACGCTCAATGACGAGCTACGGGGGGGTCAGATTACTGCAAACATATCCAGTTTCAATGTCTCGTACACGGTTCAACCTATCAACAGCTTTGGTATAGCATACTGCGTACGCATCCAAATGATCTTGAGCCAAAGCCATGACTAGACTTGTTACACATATCACGACGCCCTGACAAAGGAGATAAGAACATTTTGCGACGATCCGTTTGTAACTCTTTTAACTCACTAAATCGGGATCATCCATGATAGATACAATTCTCAAAGCCCATTCTGCGGCGGGAATGACGTCGGGGTGTTTGCGATACAATCGGAGCAGCGTCAGGGCTGCTTTCTTTTTGACAAAGGTCTGAGAAGTCCTATCGTGTATGTTGGCGATCGGAAATACCGCAGCCGTCTCATCGACTCACGGGGATATAAGCAGACGGTGCACGTCCTCAGCTAATGCCTCGGCCATTTCGCTACCACCGACGTTGGCAATCGCGTGCAGAGCAAGGCAATTGTCAATCTCGTTGTTTCCGTCCAAATCTTTTCGAATAGAATTCACCACAAGACGTAGAAAATCGGAGTTCTCGTGCATCAGCAAGGTGACCGCAAGGTAGCCCTGTGAAGAGGTTGGATATCGTTCGAAAAATATGGAGATAGCTCACAATTTGCTTCTCGCTATATTTTGAGCTCGATATCAGATTCACGGCTTCCATATGCCCGACATCCACCTTGTAGCCCAGGATGTATGTGAAGATAATTTTTGCAACATATCTGTACTCAGTCAGTCAGTTAGTCAAGAGAGCGTGGTACACTGGTAGACTTGCTTTTTCTTCTGATATCCATCCAGATTCCCATCTGAGGATCTGTCAGCGACACAATTACTCGTAGTATATGACTACAGGATGAATGAACCTTTGAATTTCTTCCGAATGTTAGCCATTTCTTTATTGATTCTCTTTTCTTCCAAGTCTCGAACTCGAGCACCGCGTATGTCCGCGATGAACTAAAGAGGTCGTCAGTAGCACATCATGAATAAGCTATAGTTAACTGAACCTGAGTCAGCCCACGCATATTGGTCGCCATGATTGCTAAACAGGAATAGGGAAGAAATCTAACTCAAGTGGTGGGTGGACTTTGAAGTAATAAGATGCTGGGACTTAATTGTGGTTGACCGAAGTAAGAACCTGAAGGGTAGCAGGTATGACCGTCATGTTAGATACGGAAGCCCTTGCCAAACAATATACGCTGCAACTGTTTTAAAGATTTCTTTCAGAACAAGTATTAATGATTGGTATGGTTGATGTTAGACCGGTTGGATACTATAGATCTACACTTATAATCTAATAGACTAGAATGTGGTTAAAACCTCCGAGAAAACCTGCTAGGCGTACTAGGTCTGGAATAGTAACCTGCCCCCCCGTGATAATTGGGCGTCGAATATCCAGACAACGACGAGCTAGGCAACCGCATAGATTGTGCAGAAGGGGAGCCCACAGGTGTAGCCCGACGAGAATTTTGGCGCGATAGCGTGGCCGCCCTCTCCTCACTGTATTTATTCAGAATACGCACGACATCGCGGGTCATCAAATCTAATTCTTTGACTTCTTCCCGTGACATCGCATAATCTTTTTTGTCCTCGTCCTCGTCTCCGGATTCTGATTCCTCCTCTCGAGGTAAGATAGGAAGCATTTGACCCCTACGCTGGCGCCTCCCCATTGTGATACCCTCAAATACTCTTAGCATACACGCCTCCATTAATGTCTTCAAATGTTGCACATCGTCCAGAGCGTCAAGATTACCCACAATGGGGAGCCAGTTGTCGCATTCAAGTCCACGCTCGGTGACCTGAAGTTTGTATGCGCCGAAAAGCATGTACGTCATGGGATCCAGCCGCGTTGTTGTTACTAAAAAGGTCTGTGCTCCTCCATTTCCCGCGGAGACATTTTGTCTTTTTTCGGCGAACGCGAAGAGCTGCTTTTCTCCAGGAGAAATGACTCCTTGATCTAAGGGTTCCCTCTTGCGATGATTTACACTTGATGGGTGAACGAACGTAGTCTAAAGCAGGGATGAAATGATCAGTACCAAAACTGGATTAGTATGTAAACGCATCCCAACCTTATCTTGCGAGGTGCGATAAGTTTTTTCTCCTGTTCGAATGGCAAACTTGGGCTGTGAAGCAATAGAAATTAAGGCAGCAAGCAACGGCATCGAATTGCCGTTGACATTAAGTTCAGGTGGAACAGTTAGGGCTTTGGAGGAACCTTCTACCGCACCGCCAGCTGAAACGTCAATGACTCCAGCATGGTACAGTGCTTGTAGCAGATGTCCCTTGATCTTTTGAATCATGAGTAGAGTTGGTTTTGCGAGGAAGTTATCCACGCAAAACCGGTTCGCCGAGATATAATCACCTTTCGACTGGAGTGCCCACCAAGCATTGTAGGCTGCGAGTGTCGCTAGAGCATCTGATCTAAAATCGGGGCTAGTCCAAGAGTTCTTTTTTGCTGCTGCCTCTGCCTTGAGATGCATAGGAGAGACAAAAGGATCTCGATTGGTGAGTATAGCGGCGAGTGTCAATGCCTGATCTAAACAGCGGAAGAAACTCCCATAGAGCACCAAGCGGCCCATCTGTGCCTCCACAGGAAGTTGAAGGAGCACTCGCCCGAGGGATGTGAGATTGTTATCCGCATCTAAGGCACCAACCATTTGAAGGTCCTTCATGGCAGCCGTAACTCTTTCGGGATGTGGAGCTTCAATCGTTGCAGCTAACACCTCTTCCACGGCCATACCAGGGAAGTTGAGGGCCTTGACATGCATTACGACGTTACTTAAGTCAACCCGTTTCATCTCAACGGTCTGATAAGGATGTAACGCTTTTGCATGGCTTCTGCCTATGATTCCGAAATATTCGCCGGATCTGTGTCGCCCAGCACGGCCTGCTCGTTGATTCAGATTAGATGAACCAACCCACGCCGATACAAGCGATGACATGTGACGGTCGGGGTCATAGCGCTGTTCCTTGATTTTCGCTGTATCTACAACATAGACGACATCCGGGATGGTGATCGAAGTTTCAGCGATGTTAGTTGCAAGGATTATACGTCGGACACCTTGGGGTGGCGGTTCGAAAACAACCTGCTGCTCAGCCAGGGGAATGGTTGAATGTAGAAGGTGAATGGAATACTTCGATGAATCAGAGAAATCGAGGCCTAGAGGTCCCTGAGGCGTCAGTAGGCAGCGTTGGACTGCGGTGATATCATCCCAACCAGGGAGAAACACTAGTACATGGCCGTCTTGTGAGGATTGTAGTACATGCGAAATAGTTGCACCAATTAGTGGATAAGGAAGTTCAAGGTCTTCATCCCGGCTATCGGGCCCTGGGTTATTACGGTTGGGACGCACACCCAGAGCTGCAGCTGCTGTCGGTCCAAGCTCCCTGTTCAGATATTTTGTGACGGACTCCTGCCCCAATATCCAACTAGCCGCCCCTTTGATCACTGCGGGGACAAAATCTTCCATAAAATATTTCGTGACTGGGAACGACCGTCCAGGAACCTCGATGACATCCGCCGGTCGATTGTTTTCATCCGAGAAATATGTTTGGAATAATGTGGGGTCGATGGTAGCACTCATCAAAATAATCTTGATTGGTTTATTTCGCGCTTTTCTGTCAGCCAGGAGGCGTTTGAGGACCACGAGCAGCAGGTCAGTATCCACATCGCGCTCATGGACCTCATCAACGACAATATGTGTAACGTCATCGAGGCTCCTGCTTCCCGGATGATGGGACTCAGAAAGAGCAGAATGGAGTCGTTTCAGAAAGACTCCAGTAGTGCAAAACGTGATGGAACCATGCTCTTCCGGCAATCTGGCTTCGAATCGCACCTGGTATCCGACCGTACTCCCAACTGTTTCACCTCGTTCTTTTGCGACTCGGTCGGCCACGCTGATGGCCGCAAGACGACGAGGTTGAGTACAGACCACGTTGCAGAGTGCGCCCTCACCGCGGTCAATGTATTCATCAAGGATTAGCTGAGGAATTTGTGTGGTTTTGCCCGAACCCGTGGCGGCCATGCAGATTGTGACCTCATTGTCACGAATATGTGAGATGACATCCTCCGCACGCGTATACACAGGAAGGGTCATCCTTGATTTCCGCATTTGCTCCATTTTAGGATCTGCGAGGTACCGTTTCCGCCTAGTAGATAACTGTGTCGATTTCTCTGCGATGTATTCAGGGTGTATGCGTCGAGCAGAATATCGCGGAGCAGAATTGGCAGGTGCCTTGACATCCGAGCTCGAACTTGTAGTACCAGCCGCGGGTCGACTTCGGTACAAGGTGCTCTTTTTTATGTCGCTACATAGGTCTCGAATGTCATCGTCTAGTGCGTCACCCATCTGGAAAAAGATTTTGGGAGCCAGACCTAGGTCAGCACCAGACTTGGCTGCCTCAACGAATGCCTTCCAAAGCTCTCCATCGCAACTCTCCAAATATTTCGTAACATCCAGATAGCAGGCCACTTGTGATGCCTTTTTCGTGCCACCAGATCCCAAACCGATCCGGCGGCCACCCACTGTCATGGTAGCCTCCCATCCATTTCCACCCTTGCGTAGTTCCTCGAAAGTTATCTCAGGCTTACCAAACCCGTATCGACGACAGTAATAATCCATAAAACTTCGTGCTCGTTCGTACCCAACAACAGAAGCATCTGAAAGTGTGACCTCAGTTGCATCAGCCGCCTTGGGATGCAATTGCTTTGGATGGTCAAGCTTTGAATGCAAGTTGAACGACAAAATTCGGAAACGCAATGAATCGGCAAAAAACGCACCAGCCCAAGCTCATGTAACTGATAAACAGCGGACAGGGCGGCTAGCTTCTCCGCCAGTTTCTTTTCGGGACTATCTCCCACTCCAATTATGGGTGTCTCCAGACCCACAGTCACGGTGACTCTTTAGGCTAATATTAAATACGTTCAGAGTGAGAGTTTGGCTAAAACTCACCTCCACATATGTGCCGAGTGACTACGTCCTTCCTCTGCTATGAGTCCATCTGAGAATTGGTAGGAAGGCAATTTTCCCATAGCCAGCATCGCAAAATTTCCAAGAGACGACTTTGGCGCAGTTTCGTGCATGGATTTGATGGGGCGAGTGGACTTTCGGTATTGTTGAGAGATATATGCCTCATCGTGTATGGGTCCTTCCAGAATTTTGCGAGCAGACTTGCCCCCGCGCCCCTTGCCAGCTAGATGAGACGACGACCCATGAGACGGCCGTAGTCCAGAGCCTCGGTTGGAGCGAGAGGGCTTGTTGTATGAGGATTGAGGTATTTCGAACGGAGGAGAAACAAAAGGGGAAGATGCGGCAGGAATCGTTGTGCGTCTTGAAAAAGAAAAGGAAGATGACTGAGGGCTGTCTACCCGAGGGATTTTTGAAGACACGGGTTTGGGTTGTTGCTGGGCAATTGCCGTCACTTGGTGTGAGAAGGATCGTTTGTGAGGGTTTTGGACAGAGGAAGTAGCGTTGTGTGTGGGGTCAATTTGCATGAGGCGACGCCTTTGTCGTAATAAGAAGGCAAGTCTCATAAGGGAGAGGTCACGACAATGAGACTGAAGGTAAAGTCAGCTCAGGCAAGACCAAAATGTCAAGCTTGCGTTGACTGTCTGGTTGTCTGCCGTTCTTCCACTTTTCAGTACAGGTTTGGTCAAACGTTCCAGTCAACAGAGAACATAACCCTCCGGGCATTGCCGTATTTAAAAGCTACTAATGGTTGTCTATCCACTTCTTTGCAGCAAAGTCAATACCTTCTAGGTATCTTAGGCGCACAACTGCTGTCTTCACATCCTCCCATTGCTGTCTCCCCACCAACCTCTCCAGATCTTGAACGGTGTGCTGAATTTGGGCTGAACGGCGCAATTTATTCAAGCACTTGGTGATATGTTGGCATAGACGGACCTTGATTTTCCCCAATAAGAGCAACAACTTCGTCCGGGTCCTCAGCATCGTCAATTGTTTCCCTCGCTTGCATTATCTCTGACATGAATTCCATGTTATCTACCTGATCGGTTTCCAACACTGGAATATGGTGACGCTGCAAAATATACTCTGCACGGGAAAGCGGCTTCAAGAGGCATTGATATGCTTCGTTTACCCTGGCAGACAGGACCTGAGCCACATCTTGTTTGTTCTTGATAAAGATTAAGGCGATTAACAGTGAGAGCAAGTAACTGAACGTACAGAGCCCTTGGAAGCCCAAGAGTCTGGATGACAAACAGCCTGAGCACGTCGAAACCTTTCTTTCAGCACAGATACGTCGACCACAAATGGATTCGGCTGGTATGGTAATGCGAAGATATCATGAAATACGGTATCTGAGGGCAAGACTGATATGTGCCAGCAATTTGTACATGCTGGGAGGGCGGACGGTAGGGGCTGAGAGCAAGAGGGGCATTTTCGGTTGGCAAGGAGAGTGGTGAGACGGGAAGGGGTAGAATGTATGAAACGAGTAGGATGGGGAAGAAGACGGTTTGGACGGAATGTGTAGCGGATGCTAGTCCGAAACGCCACCCGCAGCCCAACCACGGCACTGCGACTCACAGAAAACATTTCTGAATGTCACGCGTGATCGGCGTCACTACGCCAGTGCGCCTCGGCAGCACGTGCTCCCGGAGATCCACCCCGTGACCTTACATCACTCACTTCAATGCCACCACCATCCCCCCCGCCCCCTCCAGCATTCATTTCTCCCGACGAATACAGCGCCGCAGACCCCGCCCGCAGGCGCCTTGTCAAGAAATCTCGTTTTCCCCATTTCTTGTCTCTTCCAAATCTCCGAGCTCCAAAGGAGCCCGTTCAGAAGTCATCATCAGATGCTCAAATAGCCACACTACCAATTCATACTGGTATCCTCGACATTATCCGCCTCGATCCTTCGGGCCTTGATTCTGAAGATGTGTACAAAGCCAAATACGAATGGGCCGTCGTCTACGAAAATCAGAGAGGGTAACGTTTCTTCGGGTCCCTAACCCTTCTTTTACCTATTTACGATGCTATCACAAGCATGACTATATTTTCGATCCCGTACTACTCGCGCCTTTCACTACTCCCTACAGACCCCTCTCCATTTACCACCCCAGACACCTCCCCAAGACGGTCAGAACAGCCCCCCATTTCCCTGACAGACTATCCCCTTCCAGACGGTACATGGCGGTGGGTCTCCAAATGCTGGATGATTGACATGCGATCGGACACTGGGGAAGTCCAACACGATGGTTTCGAATATAATTGGACGTTCCGGGCACATAAATGGCGTCCTCATGTTGGTTCGTTCAACGCAGGAGGCTGGGTCCGCAGGCGGAGATGGATACGTTTAATGATGAGGCCAGCAAATCAAAGACCTAAAGGGTATGTGCAAGGGCGAAGTACACCTGCCTCTGCGGCTGGTAGCAGCTTCAGTGCCCTAATACCCAATGGAAACCGCCACTCAGCCAATATATCATATCCTCCATCTGTCATATCCGGCGATCTTGACGTGGAACATTCGTTAACCCTGAGCGATCTCTGGATAGCCAATGATGTCGACGTAAACTGGACCATGTGCCGCATACTCATGAAACGCCTTGGACGTGACGGACGGAAACTTGAGCTCTGGAAAGCATGGCTTAGTCACTATTATCCGAAAGAACACGCATACGAAAAAATGGGCCCTGCGGGGAAAGAAAGGCAGAAACAGTGGACCGAGGATGATACACCCATGCCCTCCGAATTGGAGGCCCAGGAAACAACACCTGGAGATCCGATCGCACAGGTCAGAATACCACCAAAAGAATTCCTCATACCAGTCCTCCGAAAATATGTATGTCCTTCATCGATTATGCTTGGCCGCTACTCACAGATGCTCAGGGCAATTCTCTTCTACATCTATTCATTTTTCCAGACTCCCGAGCAGACTTTTTGAAGATGTTGGGCCTTGCAGGGCTGTTACCTGAGTTAAATATTGGACTGGGGATTGGTTGGGGTGCAAGTGAAGTGAATTTTTGGAGTTATGCAAGCGGGCTGGAATTTAGTACCACCGACTCGAAATGAGCCTGGAAGTGAAATCAAATCACCATATGTAAACCTATACCCGTCCCACGTGATATTCCCCATCTCCACCTAAACTTAAAGGGAGGATCTGCAGGTGGGCTTAAGGATATAAACTCATACCAGAGAGTGTAAGTAGCCCAAATTACCTTCCAGAACTTGTGCATCCATGAACCCCAGGCTCCGTAATTCCTGGATTGATAAGCTTCCGCCGTTGTCCGATGACCCAACTCACCCTGCACAAATCGCGCTCAGGACTTATGCCCTCGCCCTTTCCCTGTCCCTAAGCCCAGCACTCATCCCTATCCTCGCGTCACTAGCCTCCCCTTCCAAATCAAAGGCTCTTGTGTCACTCAAACGCGTCCTCAGAAGGGAATTCGGACTCGATGGTTTCGCCTTTGCAGTCACTCTCGCCGTCGCGGGTGGGGCTGCCATTAGACAGCTCTGGGATACCCTCGACAAAAATACCACCGGGGATACTCCAGATAATACCGACACTCTGCTGTCTCCGGATTTTGTTCACAGAAAACCCGATCGAGCCCGGTTGACTTCCGCCCACAAAACATTTATCTCCAACATTTTTTCGTCCTCAGTCGGGATCCTATTACTCCAAGCTGGTCGTTTACGAGCTTATCGCATGCGACGAGACTTAATTCCTCCTAGCGTTGCACTCCCACTTACTCCTCCAACTCCAAACAATTTTAGTCAAATAAATGGAACATCCCCCACCCTAGAGCTGACGCTCCTTCTCTTTGTAAGAGCTTTGGACGCTGTTTTGCAAAAGGTGCTGCGCAAAGTCGTGGAGACCCCCGGGAACAAAGCAGATCATCGACGCGAATCGCCCCCAAACCCTCGTGCGACAGGAAACGAAGCCCCGGAGGAAAAATCGAAGAAAGATTCCAGTAAAGTTATTTTATCATTAACTTCTCGTGTTGATGCATTGGTTTTTTGGGCTTGTAGTGCCAGGTATGTGATGTGCACCAATCAGGAGATTATTAGATCTCTTAACCAAGTTTGTCAGAATAATGTGGTGCTTTTTCTACGAGCCTCAAAGGTGCTTTGTTTATGCTTAGTTTGAGCGAGATTATTGGTCGCTGAATTGGGAAATATGGCCACCGCCCCATTACAGGCTGCCCCGGTCATATGTCAAATGGATAGCCACGCTTGCCAACCTGGATAACCGTGTCATAGAAACACTGAGGCTGGTCCGGGAGGGGCGCTGGTCATATACCAGGGGCTCACCCTCACACTCTCAGATCCTTTCCACCTTCTCAAAAGAACTGGGGTATAGCCCATCCTGGGGGGACCCTGCGCTTCTCCCAGCGTATGGTGGAGCCGGTGCAGATGTCGTTTGGAAGGCTCTTGGGGTGAATAATAGACGTGGTGTAGGCGGATTGCCCTGCGAGCTGGTCCATGGATCCGTAGGCTCAGGCCTCGGACTTTCAGGTAGCTGCACGGCTAATTCATCAATAAGAGGCGTAAAGGCCTTTTTAGAAGCGATCGCCATATACCTACCTGTATATATAACTTCCTTCTTATTGCCAGATTCCTTTCTAATGACAGTCTACAGGTTCATTTCCTTCCGATTCTTTTGACCCGCCCGCGGGCCCTCCTGATACCCCATCGCGCACTAGGCACCCTCCTAGCGACACTGCGGAGCGCGACGTTCCTGTCGACCTTCGTGACATTATACTGGTACACAGTGTGTCTGACCCGTTCCCTTGTTCTTGCCAAGCTGCTTCCCTTCGTATCCCATGATTTCTGGGACGGCCCTCTTGGCTGTGTACTCGCTGGATGTTTAGTCTGTGGAAGCAGCATATGGGTGGAGAACGGACGTCGGCGAGGCGAGATGGCGCTTTATGTTTTGCCGAGGGCGGTCCGTGCTTGTTTGCCAGACACTTGGGTCCAAAGTGGTAACAGAAAGGGACGGATTACTGAACAGTGAGCGTAATGTTTTCACTTGAACAACTTGATCATTGAAGGCCATTTCTGTAGGATCACCTTTATACTATCATTCTCGACGTTAATAACGGCGGCCGTACACTACCCAGAGAGTCTTCGCGGTCTCTCACGTTGGACACTTGCATTTATTACAAATGGACCAAATGCTGGCTTCTGGAAGCGGAAACGTCAGAGCCCTAGCGAGCCCACTACCCCAAGAAACCCGGCTACCCTGATAGATGGGAGACCATGACATGATTAGACCTTCACGAATTCGTGCTACTTTACACATCATGCGCCTAAAACAATCCATCAAATTGTATGCTCCCTACCATAAATATATTAACCGCTCCAAAGATGGAGCATATGATCGTAGAACGAACAACTGCCTATGAGTGTCTTGTTGTCCTCGGTTTTGTCAAACGACCAGTCCACACCGTAGGCTAAAGATTGATGTAAATCAAACCGCTCTATGACTTCTCCCAGGTGCGTGGCAGCATCAGGTGGTTGTTTAAAAGTGACGATCTTGAACCCGTCATGCATACAGGCCACAAGTAAATCGTATTTCCGGGTTTCGGAAGGGTGCCACTTGACACGCCACGCACCTCCACCTACGTCGATGCTGGTCAGGGCAGTTAGAGGTTTCCGTGTGTCAAACAATTGAACAGTGTTGTCGTAGCTTTGGGTGCAGAAATTATGTATTAGCTGAGTAGGAATCCAAAATAACAACTAACCTTCCAACTGCTATCATATGTTCGATGTGCGGATGGCTTTGGATCGATGTTACACCGGCATTAAATCTGGAGGCTAATATTTCATGGCTATTTTGGAGCAGATGAATATACATTGCAGACCGTTTATTGGTAAATATGGGATCTCGGAAACCTTGACGTAGATCCCACCCTTTCATTTTCAGGTCATCGCCACCTTGGATTGATGGCTCAACACAAAAATCAAACTTAATTGAAAGGGAAAAAGGCTCGAACCGGAGTATGCTACATTTGAATCCCAGTAATTCCATGCAGCGACCCATGGCTCATAGTCATGAGCCTGCCATGATTCTGTCATGGACAACCCATGACCATCATTAGGGCACAAAAGGCAGAGGGACCCGTTAGAAAGGGAGACTATTAGTGATCCTAGGCCGCTGGGAGTAGTGATATAAGGTCTAAGGCCCTTAAGAGGTGACATATCAGTACTCTTACCTTCCGGGATGTCGTCGATTAGACCAATCCAACGACAAACAAAGGGCCCCCGGCGTCGCACAACGAATCTCATCGATCTTTGTTAGAATTCCCTGTAAGCAGACACTTCATAAACCGTTCTTGGTCAATTCGGGATTAGCGGAACCTCTGTTTCTTGCCATTCATGGATTGTGATGCTACCTTCTGAGTCGGCGATGCCTAATATTGGAGTCGCGGACTGGGACCTGTGACACCTACGTATTCTATTTATCAATAATTATAAGGAAAATCTGATGTGTATCGAGAGTACCATTTCATATCTGGGACAGCTGGAAGATCAATGGCCTGCACTTGGCGACTTAAGGGGGTGTTGACTGTCGCCACATCAAACAGTGCAGCTGACTTACAACCCACTATCAAGCCTCGGATCCATTTGGAAGAGTAAACATTGCCCTTGCCTCTTTTGCGGGGCTGACGAGGGTACATTGTCCTCTATGAATTCGAATGAGCCTACTGGCAGGGTGTGATTTGGTGAATAATCACCCAGCTTATAGGTTCCACAAGCAAATATGTCGAATGCACTTGGGTGTGGACAGAACTCCACAGAATCTGCAGGAAATCCAGTATCCATGTTGGAGCCTGGCATAGGAGGTGTAGAGTTATGTTATCAGATAAAGACTTTTCGGGACGTAAATCATCCGTCCAATCATAGGCTGGGACACGAATCCCACGCGTTGGTGGCAAGTCCACCCTCGAGAAATAATTTACACTCTAGATATCAGTACGTCAGCAACGGAGTTGGCCTTGCAACTTTCATATACCTAAAGACATAGTTCGTATCGCAATCATGGATTTTGTCCAGGGGCTAGATCTTTCCAAGCTGGTCCTTGCGGAAACAGTATGCAATGTTTCCCCCAACTACTACAAAACTGATCTCAAAGCTCGCTCCTTGTTATTTCAGGTCTTATCCTTCATTCTTAGTCCATTCGCATCTCCCCCATACAACCTGGCAATCTTCCTTTTCGGCACCTATGCTCAAGAAAACGCGGAAAGCATACAATCATTACAAATGGTAGCGTGGACCTTCTCCGGGTTGGCAGTTGGGGGTTGAACGAAAATATTTGTCAGTTCACTGGTCTTTTAGGCGTTTCAACGGTGTTTGACATCATATGGATGGCAAAACACGAACAAAACGGCCTGTTGAGGTTTTTGACATCTGTCCTCCTCATTTTCAAGGTAATTGAACTACCAACATGACGTCGTTGAACATGACTGACTCAATACATACAATTACAGGTCCCCACTCTTTTAGCATTTGGAGGCGCCCTCCGACAGCGTGGAACACATTTTGGCGGATTGGGAGGGTCTGACATTAGTGGACCAACCGGTAAGTACTCATGCCCACCAGGCAGCTTAATTGATTGTAACCTTTTCCAGTCTGGTCAATGCCTGGTGGTTTTACATCCGGAGGGAGAGAAGGATATCAAACTGTCGATGAAGAAAGACCTAGTCACCACTCACGACCAACAGCACCTGGCCCTCCCATGCCCCAAACACAGACGACTCAAATGCCCACAGCACCGGGGCCGTATCAAACAGCATGAATCATTCTTAATACATACTACTCATAACACTGCGTATTCTTATGCTTGTCTTTTAAGTTTTGAGCTGTCTCTGTTGGAAAGTTTGCGATTTGTGGGATTGATACCCTCTAATGAACCGAGATTACAGGCATGTCGTCCAAGCTATCATCGGACATCACATCAAAATCTTCGTCTTCGGATGGCGCATTTATCTCTTCCTCCAACTCATTGAGGAGTACCTGGATGGCCGCCAAGAGGTCTCTCTTGTTCTCTGCCCGCTTCCTCGAGAATAACCACGGGCAATCCAAAGACTCACATCTTATCGGATCGTTCGGTCCAGATCCAGTACAAGCTGTGCAAATTCGATGAGCGTTTGTAAGCCGCCTCTCGTTTGCCTGAATGCGGAAGGATAGGTTTGCAATTGTCTCTTGAGGGGCAAAGTAACACTCGTCACACAAACCTACAAGTCGATCATGAGTTGTCCTACCAGCGAGTAACGATATAAAAACCTTGTGAACCCAAGTCCCCACATACGAGGCATTGAGAGCTATAAAAATGTTCATCGATATCTAGGTGATCGGATGGTTTAGAGGTGCTGTTTTTTGTCGGAGACATGAGGTCTGAGTGATGCGTTTTTGGCATCTCATCGAACCACCTTTGTACACTCGCACCAATGACGTTGAAAATTCGTTCCAGTGGAGGGATAAGCACTCTTGAGATATAATAAGTAGCATCAAGGCGCAAGCGGCTGCAATACAGCATAAACATGAAAGAAAGGTGCAAAAACGACTGTCCTTACCTATCTCCCAAAATCTCCAGTGGATCTACTGCTCTATCTATGAGCCTCGAGTTGGGCTTTCCCCGTATGATCACATAAGGTATACGTTCCCCGTATTGAGGTTCATTGTTGGGGTCTCCTATCATCTTACGAGCAGCAACCGCAACCCCAGGCGGTGGTGGTATTTTCTCACTGTTTCGGGATGAGGGCCGAAGAATGCCAAGATATCCCGAACTATGTACCTATAAGTTCCCATTTTAACCTCTTTTGCAAATATGAAGTCTTGAATAGATGCCCTGTTCTCAAGCAGGTTTGTCCACGATCTGTAGCAATACTTCTTGACTGCACTCAGGTCTTGGGTGCGGAAAAGAATTCTAGGGTAACTCTTCGGATCGCCTTTTTTATACGGGAAGGCACGATACTCACTTCAGGCAAATTTCGGTCATTTTTTGTTGTGCGGATACGCCATCTCGCCGTACTGTCTCGATACCTTTCGCGTCGAATATGGGATCATCATCATCTATGTGTTCATACTTGAAACCAACGTATCGCTTCTTGGCCATCAGGACACATGGAAGATATACCTAGATTATCGCTGTTAGAGCTGTTCGATGATACCATGGGGTAATCACTTTTTCAAATTTCAGTTTCACAGGCGATGGGTTTAGGGCGGTGATCGTATCCGCGATTTCGTTTCCGATTCGAAACGCTTGATCCTTGGATTTCCCTCGCAGGTAGCTGGCAGAAATTGTTGAGTAGGAAAGAAAATATAAAGAGGATTGAATTACACAAAGACGCTATCTGTATCTCCATAGACAACCTATGCACCGTGCAGATTAGATTATGCCTTTTCTCTGTGAATGTAGTTCATACCTCTGCACCCCATTTTTTTGTCCCATTAATCAACTTAATAGCCTTAGGTAATGTCGTTCAGCAAGGGGTTTTGACCAGAAGGAAAGAAAGTTGACCTTTTCCAGGGTTTCACGACCACTTTGAACAATGCTATCAGCTATCTCAACCGCAGGCATACGTCCGGAATATGTTGCACTCGTATAACCATACGTAACGTTACAGATATATTTCAAGCTCAATTGTCGGGCGTCAAGTATCCTTTGAAGTGCCTGATCAAACATCTCAGCCTCGGAGTAAGCGAAGATATACAAGTGGCATAATTGCCTTATCATTTTTAACGCCTTTAAGAGCCTGTTTGATCATGACTCTGGTTTCTAGGAGCTCGACTAACATCCTCCCTAGGAGCCCTTTCCGTACCTCGGGTTTGACAAATATGATACCATTTGGGGCAACTGTTATCATGCGTGTCTTGAGGAAATGTCGCACTTATGTGCAGCCGACGAACTCACTGTGGATGTGATCGGCAAGAGTTTCTAGCATGCCTCGGGTTTGATCAAGGTCAACTACACCAAGCTTGTTTCTCCCTTGAAATTCCCTAGCACGGCCAAGGCATGTAGAATAGCAATAGTTATAAGCAATCATGATGGACGGATAGAGAGATTGGAAATCAAGGACAATAACAGGGCTTGAATAAAAAGCCGATGATGGTTCCATGATGAGTGGCATACATTCAGCTGCATTCTGCTTTCCGACCTGTTGGCGTAATTGGAATCACATCACCAAGACTGGTCAGCTTGTCTCTCACATCTTGTTTACTGGGTGACAGAAGGACAAAACTTTCAGGTTTAGCGATCCTAAACATAAACGCTTCAACTTTAAATTGTGAGCCGCGGCTTATGACGGAAAAGAAATCGACGCCGAACACACGAGCGAATTCCCTGGATCTGGATCTTAGTAGGCATATACTAAGTGGGGAAATCAGCCGTACGCAGTTTTGGTGATGATCTCTGTTCTTTCCAGAATGGCCAGAACCAGTGACGCGCGATTGGAAAAATACCGCAAAATGTTGGCCACATGAGCTGGAACCTTACTACGATACCATTCTGACAAGGTCGAAAATGTATATCGAGGTATTCTGTTATTCTCAGATTTTCAGATATTGGTGAACAAATGTAGTGGAAGCACCTTTGCTGTAAAACATTGAAAACGATATTTTCGAACGTATAACTAGACAACTTCTGTTCTGAACGCATAATCCGCCATACATTCAGCACATGACGGCCGGCAACTTTGAATGTGGATGTATGCCGAGTCCCCCATTGATCTAAGCCATTCGTACGTATGGGAGGGGCACGAGAAATGAGGTCTGATACTTCATACCCTATTGAAAGTTCAGATGACATGATATGTAAGAGAAAAGTTATTACCGTATTGCCGCCCCCGTGCGCTGAGGTAGCCCCATGATGCGCGTTCAACCTCCCATCCGACAATGATGTCTGGATCAAGATCGACGACTATATCTGTCATCCTGTTTATTAGTTCAAGTTCAGTGGGGACTACTTGCACTTCGCCATCGTGATGGTGTCGTCGGTCAAGGTGAGTGGTTTTGATCATGATCGTCCCGCTTTGAGGTTCCTCCTCTTCAGATCTTCGATATGCATAAAAAACAGCCGCGATCTCGTCATTCTCGGCATCTGGAACCTTCTCCTCACGGGTAGGTACTATAAACATATGAGATAATGTTTTTCAGGTAGTAGACAGAGAACCAGTTACCAAAGACCTCCATAGATAGCAGACCCATGCTTTGTCTTTCTCGTGATATGCCAGGAGGATTCCCGAGACTGTCCTTTAGCCCATAGATGTTTTTTTGTGTTGGTCCCTCTATCTAGCGAGAACATCAGAAGGAGGTAATTTCCATCGAAGTGCGCAACACAAGACACCTGAGATTTTATCTTGGGGTACCTGTTTTCTGATGGTAACTTCCCCTCTTTGCCGCTGGAGGCCAGCCATCGTTTCACACGCCTGATATCTGGGGGATTGCCTGCAAATTCCCAACCACCAATCTCAAAAGGTTTAGGTGGGAATAAGGGCCCAGATTTAATGTGTGTTTCTTCTAAGACTGGAGAGTTATCCCACTCTTCAAGGCTGTCAACTCCCTCGCCGCTTTTCAGGTGATATATCAGCCCCGCGTATTCCCGTGGTCTTTCTGGCGCGTCAAGTGCTTGGGAGTAATATGGTGCACGGTATATTTTTCTTGGTAGATTATTATCGCAGAGACTTGCTACAAGGTCCGAAGCCATTGGGGGTGCTTCTGCATAACAGTACCTATTCATGTTTAACTTCTTCATAGTGCGAAAATTGTGACTTTGCCGAATGGACTTCGTAGGAATACTGGGTTTATCGTGAAGAATTTTGGAAGGCGAATGGGGTAGGGAGAAAGAGTTTGGCTGAGGAATGACTTCGTGCTGTAAGGAGAAATTGAGTGCGCGTCTTTTTGAAGGCCTCGTTTCATCGGCGTCATCAGCAACCTGAGCAGATAGAGGTCCTGTCGCTGAAACGTAGGGGCCCATGTGCTGAGAACTGATACAGACGTGAATGTATAGAACAGATAACAACAAACAGCAAACCACATACTCTGCTGCCAAGTTAGAGAACAAATCATGACTACCTCTAACTATTAAATGAGCGAAATCATTTTTTTGCATGGAATATAGCATACCCTGCATGTAGGTTGGGAGATTCTAGTAGATGCATTATCTCTGACGAATGTATCGATCTGAGAAAACAATGTTAACCTGTGCAATGGGGGTCTGGAGAAGGCC